>WNGS01154279.1:0-17672 GCA_020271785.1 Procambarus virginalis
CCGTATCCTGGCCGGTGGAGGATTTACTGGGCGCCAATTCCTTAACTGTAGGCCTCTGTTTAACTCAAACAGTAAAATGTGTACTTTGGATGAAAAAACGATTCTTCGCGGCGGGGCATCCGTGTTCCAGGGACCTGCCCGAAACACTATGCCTACTAGTGGCTGTCACAAGAATGTAACAACTACTGTATATATCTCAAAAAAAAAAAAAACAAAAAAAAAAAAAAATGGAGATGATATTTATACTTCTCCAGAGCATTCGATCGTAACAGAATAAAAACTGTTATGAAATAATTTCAATTAATAACTCTCGATTTTACATGATCAGGAGTCATATTATCAGCAATAGGCTCAGATTAAAATATATTAACACTACTGTTAGTGGTGTCAATAACTACTGTAATTAGTAAGGTAATGGTAATTTATTATAATATAATAATAGATGATAAGTGTTGGAAATTTCCAACAAATAATGATTAGTGAATGAGCATAAATTATTATACAGAAATAATATTAATGAATAGCCGTTGTAATGCTAATGTAAATCAATTACCGTTATTGTCATCTCTAATTAGTAATGCATTATTTAAATTTTACAGTAATTCCAATTCTTGGTATTCATGGCTTATCACTTTGGGGGTTTCGTCGGAGCACCCCCAATCCCATGAGGGCCAGCGACGCGGAACCCCCACCCCCGAAGGGCGAGCGGAAGCTGGCTGCTATAAGTAGGAACATGTCTTCTCGTTACCGTGGCCGTAAGCGTGCCCGTATGCCCGGAGAGGCCATTAAAAAACAGTCAGGCTTCCCTGACTGAAAAAGGTACCATTCCGGATCTACTGGACAGATGCTGTGAACAGATGCAGCTCGCTTGGTGGGCCGACGGATTGCCATCTTGACGAGCCATGGAGCATAGAGGCGGGAAACCCACCGACTGTGCCCTGGGGGGAGTACATACTGACGGGTTCGTACTCCATGCAGGGAGCGCTTGTCACCATGGCGAAAGACTGGTCGATCCCGTGTTTATCTTCGTCGTAGTAGCCCGCCCTCACAGAGACCAGTCCTGGAAGGCTGGCCCCAGGGCGGGTGTGGGAATGTGAACGCTGTCCACTCCGAGGCCGATTCCCCAGGGTCGACCCTGTGTCGGTCATTGTCGCTGTGGTGAGCCCCGCGGGTGTGGAGTGGAGGTGTCAGCTTAGAAGCGGGTAGGTCACCTCCCAGGATACCTCGCATGGTGGGCATGAGAGTCGTGGTCCGCCTCATTTACGTTCCAGCTACGGCCTGCTTCGCTTCGAAACAGCACTCCGCCCTCTGCCACGTGGACTACTTCACCACCACAGAAGTTTGGATCGGTCATCAGTGCCCAATATGGACCCTACACCAGCATCCTCGGCCCCCGCCCTATCGGACCTCCACGTCGGAGGCCCCTCGACATCTCAGAGCAACCCGTCGGGGGCATCTTGCCCACAACTAGAACTAAGGTATGGCCTCGCCTGTGTTTTTCCCCCACGTGGAGCCCCTTCTAGGCTAGGGCTGCCCCCAGTGTTTGGCGTGTGCCTAGCGCCTTGTCCCTCGGGCTATGCTTCATGCTGCCCTAGCTAGCTTCCCTGGGCCCCAGTGTCCCCCTCGTGGGCTGGCCTCCCCCGGTGGGCTGCCGACGCTATGCCGGGCGTGCCCGAGCCCACGTGGGTTTCGAGTCCTATGGGTGCCCCCCCCCCCATGTGCAAAGCCCGCATCCCGTTCGGCCGGTCACTGGGGCCCCACACGGGTCCTCACGGGAGCCCCCTGCCCCGCCCGTGCTGGCCTTCTGACGCGGGCCCGGTGCTCCTGCCCATGGGTCGGCTAGTCTCGGCGGGGGCCCGCAGGGCCCCCTCAGCACCACGTGGGAATGTGTTACCGGGGGCCCCTTCCTGGCCTCGTGTCCAAGCCGATGATCCAGCAGCTGACGGTCCAGCTGGCGGACCCCAGCAGTGGATGTCCTAGCGCTGATGTCCCGGCTGATGGCGCCTGTGCTGGCCCTTGTGCCGTGGGCCCGTGCTCCTGCCCGTGGGCCGGATGGTCGCGGGCGGGTGGGCCCACGTGGTCCCTACTGCACCACGCCAGAACCTGGTACTGGGGGGCCCCTCCCTAGCCACGTGACCCAGCTGGTGGTCTAGCAGCGGACGGTCCAGCTGTTGGTTCTACCAGTGGATGTCCCAGTGCCGTTGTCCTGGCTGGCGGCGGGCCAGCTGCTGATGTTCCGGCTAAGGGGGTCAAGCTGACGATCCAGTAGTTGATGTCCCGGCCGGCGGTGTTTACAGCTGGGGACGCTGGGGGGTTACCCGTAGCTGGGCTCGTCGGCGTGGCAGTGGACGGGTCGCGGGCACTTGGAGCTCCTCCCTACGCCAACGCTCTGCTCCTAGGGGCGAAGACGGCCTTCTCTACTGTGTGGAGGACGGGATGCTCGTTAGTGCCTTCCCTGCGTCCGCCTCCGAAGGAAGTATCGTGTATTTTGTTGCCCTGGGGTCCCCAGCCAATTTATTGGCACCTTTGGGGTTACTCTTAAACTTTATGTATCTGTCCTTTGCCTCCCCCCCCCTGTTTTCCCTGCTGTTCTGGGAGCGTTTAGGCTTGGTTTACGTGGCTGGCGCTTCTCAGTTCTGTGGCCTTTCCGCTTTCTCTATCTCTTCTTGCTAGGTTTTTTAGCCACATTTTCATCCCTTTCATTCTTTCCCTGCTCGGTTTGTTTCTCCCTCCCTTTTTATGTGTTGCCCTTTTTCCCTTCCTGTCCAGCTTATTTTTGTTTGCTATTCCTTCTCTTTATAGTTAATATTCTTCATTTTTATTATGTATTTTCTCTTTACTTAGTTATGTAAAGAGTATTTACTTAGTCTCCCCGTCTGTCATTTATTCATTTCTCTTCACGTCAGTTTCCTTTCCCTAATACTGAGCTTCTTCCCTTATCACTATTACTCTTATATTATATATTTATTTTCTGCTTCCTTACGTTTAGGCAGCCTTGGTTCGCTTACTTTATTACTAATTTATTTATAATTTAACTTCCCTCATTATTGTTCCCCTTCTTCCTTATATTTTACTAGTAAGACTCCCAGTAGGGGAGTCATTCTTTTATTCTGGTCTACAGCTACACATTTATTCATGGGTATTCAATTGTTATTCGTTATTATTTATTTCTTTATTATGTTTAGTTATTACTTTTGTTTAAGTATTCTGAGCTTCTTCACTTTTCATTATTATTATTTATTTATGTCTGCTTCATTTGGTTAGGCACCCTTGTTTCGCTTAATTTCTTATAATTTATTTGTAATTTAACTTCCTTCATTGTTTAATCCCCTTTTTCCTCATAAGTTCAAGTGAGATTCCCAGTAGGGGCATTAATTATTCTTATATTCTGGTATTTCCAGCTACACACTTATTCTGGGTACTTATTTGTTATTCGTTATTATTTATTTACTTTATTTTATTAGTTATTCCTTATGTATTAAAGCACTTCATGTCACTAAGTCTCCTTAAGTTCTTAAGTCTTTCTTTAAGGCTTTATTTAAGTCCTATTTACGGTCTACTCTTTTCTCAGTCTCTCAATTTCGCCAAATTTGACCATTTGTCCCATCTCTTGTACCTATTCTTTACCTTTTTTATAATTGGTCCTTTATACATTCTCTTCGCGTTTGTTTCGTTAACTCTTCTGAGCTTCTTCCTTTCTCATTATTATTATTTTTATTTAATACTGTCACATTACGATTAGGCAGCCTTGGTTTGATTAATTGTTTGTTTATTCAGGTAAGGTACATACATACATACAAGTGATTTTACATGAATTGATCGATTTATAGATAGAGCTAGTACATACAATGCCTAAAGCCACTATTACGCAATGCGTTTCGGGCAGGAAAATCATTAATATCTAAAACTTAATACTAATTGAGTATAAAGAATAAAATGTGTTGAGAATAAACACAAATAAAGATAAAAAAAGGGGGGAACATGACTGAAAAAGCAGCACAAATACAATAGGTCGACAAACAGCGTTGATTAAAAAATAACAGACATGGGTTGACAATAGAGGGGTAAGGTAGGTTACAGGGATTTTTTTAGGTAGTGTTTCGTTTTTATCTTAAACTGGTTAAGAGAGGTACAGTCTTTAACATGGTTGGGAAGGTCATTCCATATTCTGGGTCCCTTGATTTGTAGAGCATTTGTAGTTTGATTAAGTCGTACTCTTGGAATATCAAAACTGTATTTATTTCTGGTGTGGTGCTCATGTGTTCTGTTACAACCTTCAATGAAGCTTTTGAGGTCAGGATTGGCATTACAGTTCAGCGTTTTATATATGTATAATACCCATGAGAGAATGTGCAGTGACTTAATATCTAACATATTCAGAGATTTGAGTAGGGGTATCGAGTGATGTCTAGGGCCAGAGTTGGATATTGTCCTAATAGCAGCTTTGTGTTGAGTAATTAGAGGACGTAAATGATTTTGGGGTGTAGAACCCCAAGCACAAATACCATAGTTGAGGTATGGATAGATGAGGGAGTAATAGAGAGTAACGAGGGCAGGGCGGGGTACATATTATCTGATCTTAGAAAGAATGCCAACAGTTTTTGAAACTTTTTTTGATATATTTAGAATGTGTCCCTGGAAATTCAGCTTGTAATCAATGAGAACGCCAAGGAATTTTCCATCTAGTTTGTTACAAATTTGGGTATTGTTATTTTGAGATTTATTTGATTAGAGGATTTATTGCCAAACAGCATATAGAAAGTTTTGTCAATGTTAAGGGTGAGTTTGTTGGCAGTTAGCCAAAGATGGACTTTATTTAGCTCAGTATTTACTGTGGCATTTAG
Source organism: Procambarus virginalis (assembly GCA_020271785.1). Taxonomy (NCBI): domain Eukaryota; kingdom Metazoa; phylum Arthropoda; class Malacostraca; order Decapoda; family Cambaridae; genus Procambarus; species Procambarus virginalis. Next base: position 4,845 of record WNGS01154279.1, read on the forward strand.
AGCAAGGGGGTCAGGACTGGAGTAAATGAAGGTTGTGTCGTCAGCAAATTGACGGTTTGAGGTGTTGGGAGGCATTTGGAAGGTCATTAATGAAGATGAGAAAGAGGAGAGGGCCAAGTATGCTACCCTGAGGAACACCAATGTTGATGGGTAGGGTGGGAGAAATTGAATTATTCACAGAAACATACTGGAGCCTGTCAGTAAGGTAAGATTTGAGGTATTGCAGGGAGTGTCCTCTGACTCCATAATGATGTAATTTAAGAAGAAGGTTTTGGTGGTTGACAGTGTCAAAAGCCTTATGCAGGTCCACAAATAACCCAACAGGGAACTCATTTTTATCAAGAGCTGCATGAATTAAGTTAATCATACTAATAAGTGCATCGTTAGTGCTTTTTTTGGGTCTGAAGCCATACTGGCAAGAGCTAAGTATATTGTGTTTGGCCAGATAAGAGTAAAGCTGCTTGTAGAGTAGTTTTTCAAAAATTTTTGATAAGTTAGGCAGGATTGATATAGGTCTGTAGTTGTTAACATCTGTGAGATCACCACATTTGTGGACAGGGGTTACTCTCGCTTTTTTTAGAATATCTGGAAAGGTTTGGAGTTCAAGTGACTTGTTGAAGAGCAATGCAATTGCAGGGGCTAAGGATCTGGAAGCTTTTTTGTAAATTAATGTTGGTATCTCCTCAAGGGCACTAGACTTGGTTTTAAGGGAAAGGATTATCTCATTGACGTCAATGAAATTAGTAGGCTTTAGGTACAGAGACTGTGGATAGTTACCTGTAAGATAGTCCTTAACATCAGTACTGGAAGATGGAATATCATTTGCAAGGGATGACCCAATGGAAGAGAAGAACCTATTGAACTCAAAAGCAGAATCAGAGGCTGAAAGCTGACTATCGTTATTGGACAGGAGTGTTGGTTTGTTGTTTAAAATCTTCTTTGATCCCAATATTTGTGAAATTGTGCTCCAAGTTTTTTTTAATGTTGCTCTTTATTTGGGTAAATTTATCTTCGTAGTATTTAGTTTTGGCTCGTCTAATTATCTTAGATAGCAATAACGAGTAATTCTTTGAGAATTCTTTATAGATGGTTCCTAACCTATACTTCTTCTCAAGGTCATGTTTTTTATTAATGGATTTAAGTAAACCCTTTGTAAGCCAGGGATTGTTAAGCCTTTTGGTTGTGACTTGTTTTGTAAGCATAGGACAGTAGGTGTTATAAAGGCTAAGAGATTTTTGAAGAAAAGATTGCACTGCTAGGTTGATGTCCCCTATGTTACCTAACTCGGACTCCAGTTGACATTATCAGCAGCAGTTATAAAATTGTCTATCGCAGATTCATTGTGCAGCCTAAAACTTATCTCCCTTGACTCTAGAGGTGGTTTGTTAATATTAGTTAAGAGAAATGTGAGGTAATGGTCTGTAGTGCTATCGGTGATTATACCTGAAGTAAGCGGAGAGGTTATGTTGGTCCAGATGTGATCTAGAGTTGTGGCAGTACTATCAGTGATTCTAGTAGGTCTAGTGATTAAGGGTATGAGGAAGCAGGAATTCATACAGTTGAGGAAGCTAACAGCAGTAGGGTGTTCAGGCTCGCAGGGGTCAATATTAAAGTCCCCTGTGATAATTAGATGGTTTTTGTTCAGTCTGTTATCGAGTATTTGATTACTAAGGTTTGAATTGAATTCGGACACATCAGTGTTAGGAATTCTATAGACTGCACCCACAGACAGGATAGACTCGGCACCCTTGACTCTGAAACTGGCGAAGATATTCTCCCCTTTCCTTTCATGATACTTTATTTAACATTCACTTTTCAGTTCATTTATTTTCCCCTTTTCCACATTTCATTACAAGTGTTTACAAGTAAGAGCGTCAATACTTATTTATCCGGTTATACATTCCCATTTTCATTCATGGGTATTTATTTATTCCTCATTATGAGCTTATACTTTATTATATTTATTTATTTATGCTTTTCATTACTATTTGGATACTAATAACTCATTTATTATAATTGTCTATTATCTCACAGAACATTTATGTTTATTTAAGCTTTATTTGCAATTATTTGCCTGCTTAATTTAATTTCTTTTAATTCCTTGCTTAAGCTAGGTTCTTATTATTCATTAGTCCCCCATTTCTCACATTGGTATATCACAAGTGGTGCTTACATTTGGAGGGTTATTATTTACTTATTCGTGTTAGTTGCAGTCCCATATTTTGCATGGGTATTTTAATTGTTAATTATTATTACACTTTATTATATAGTAATTTATTATTTGTGGACTTAATACCTATTTCGATATTTATTTATCTACTTATATCATTATCTATCAAGTTACTTTGCAGATTAGTGATGTCTCTTAAGCTTCCTTTGCAATTATTTATTTCTTTATTTATCTTATTTATTATTTGTCCCTTCGTCGTGGTTTCGTGTTTCCCTCAGGTTTTTATTTCAGGGACGTTGGTTACTATTACTCATTTATTTTGTTATTTATTTTATTATTATTATTATTATTATTATTATTATTATTATTATTATTATTAATTTTTTTTTCTCACCGCCTATTTTTAGCTATGTTTATTCATTGCCTCCTTACCTGTCCCTGCCCTGGTCGCCTGCTTACTTTTCCCATCTCCGCAGTACGGAGAAGCTGGCGTACACACCCGTGGCAAAGAAGAGGACAAGGGCGGCGTCGACGAGATGACAGCGATGAAGGGGCGCCAGGACGCAACCGCCCAGGGCAAGGGCAAAGCCCGCCCGCTTCGCCTCCCCCTCCACGGAGGCCTCTTCGGGAGGCTCTGACACGGATGGCGACCACATCCACGATGCACGCCCGACTGGCAAAGTCACGGGGGGCGCGGCTGACCACCCCCCACAACTTTCGGCTGCTGACTGGGCAACACTGCAGACGATCATTGCACAGGCTCGGAGCCCCGCCTCCGACTCGAGGCGACGGCACAACACGAACTCCGATGGAGCAGCCGACACTGATGCCCTCTCGGACCAGCCTACCCGAACAGCCTCCCCCTCCGTGCGCCGCCCACGGTCAAGGGCGAGGAGGCACACGACGAGGCGCCGACACAGCTCTTACAGCACGTCCTCTAACGGTGAGTACCACAGAGAGAGCTCGTTCCCCCCCTCCACTAGTCCTTGGCCGGGACAGTCCTGGGGGTCGCGAGGCAACACCATCACCATGCTAGGTGAGCACGTTCCTCAGGCCCTACGAGAGAAAGTCTGGGCAAACACGTACATCGACTTGCGTGAGCTGCTAGCATACGAACGAGATGCCAGGCCCTCCGAGACACGCCACGCCACTCCCTCTGAGCCCCAGTTGTCCACTAAGAACTTGCCACCTCTCTACCTGGAGCGACATCCCGCCGAGGGGCGGGCGCTTTTCACTTATGTCCGCTATGTGAAGTCCATGAAGCGCAACCTCCGTGGCGACTGGATGTGGTACGTTGAGGCATTCAGGTGGGACAAGGAGAGGTTGGGCTGCCCTTGGACTGCACTAAGACTTGACCTGGAGATTCGGTCGGTACAACATGCTGTGCAGGAACGGACTCAGGTGGTGCCTCACGCCGTCGCCTCCCTTGCTGAACGCTCGCTCTCCACTGCACGGGCCTACGGACTACCACCGGGATACTGCTACGCTTTCCACGCAACCGGGGCAGGCTACACCGTCCCCTCCTGCACCTTCAAGCACTACTGCCCGCCCTGCCACAAGCGACACCCTGCCTACTGCCCGTGCCCCCAGGCCCAACCCCGAGTCATTTCCGCCAAGGAGAAGCGTTCCCGTCGTCCCCCACAGGACAGGGGCAGGAAGAAAGACACACGTCACAACGCCAGTGGACGCAGACGCACTTGATGCTTTCCTGGTGGGTTACCCCCTCCGGGACTATGTCGTGGGAGGCTTCCGGGGGGGTTTCATACTCGGTTTCGAGGGGCGCGGACACCCCTCTCCTCACGTAACCCCCAAGCAACTACGGCCCTGCCACATATCGTGGGGCCTATGCTCAACAAGGAATTGAGCCTGGGGTGCATAGCGGGCCCCTTCGAGGTCCCCCCATTCGAGAACTTCAAGTGTTCTCCCATAGCCCTAAGAGAGAAGTCTACGCCAGGCAAATACAGGCTCCTGCACAACCTCAGCTACCCCTATACCTCCGAGAGCGTGAACGCCAACATTCCGCGGGAGTCGACAACAGTGACCTACCAGTCCATCAACGAAGCGGTGGCCTTGGTGGTCAAACGCTTGCCAGGGGTGCACTTGGCGAAGTGCGACATAGCAGAGGCATTCCGGATCGTCCCGGTACACCCCAGCGACTACCACCTACTCGGCAGTCGCTAACATCGATTGGTGCTAATCTTGCAAGTAAAATCCCACAGACTCAGACACATATCAACACATATCTCTCAGGCAGCTATCCAAACTCTCTTCTCCTTTCACCAGTCAGCCCGACAGATGTTGTGTCCATCATACACTCACTAAAAACCAAAGCTGGGAACATCAGTGAAATCCCATCCATTGTATACAAGAGCGCCTCCCATGCCCTTGCGCCACCTACCTTACCTTGAGGATACCTTGAGGTGCTTCCGGGGCTTATCGTCCCCGCGGCCCGGTCATCGACCAGGCCTCCTGGTTGCTGGACTGATCAACCAGGCTGTTGGACGCGGCTGCTCGCAGCCTGACGTATGAGTCACAGCCTGGTTGATCAGGTATCCTTTGGAGGTGCTTATCCAGTTCTCTCTTGAACACTGTGAGGGGTTTGCCAGTTATGTCCCTTATGTGTAGTGGAAGCGTGTTGAACAGTCTCGGGCCTCTGATGTTGATAGAGTTCTCTCTCAGAGTACCAGTTGCACCTCTGCTTTTCAACGGGGGTATTCTGCACATCCTGCCATGTCTTCTGGTCTCATGTGATGTTATTTCTGTGTGCAGGTTTGGGACCAGCCCCTCTAATATTTTCCACGTGTAAATTATTATGTATCTCTCCCGCCTGCGCTCAAGGGAATACAGATTTAGGCTCTTTAGTCGGTCCCAATAGTTTAGATGTTTTACCGAGTGGATTCTAGCAGTAAAGGATCTCTGCACGCTCTCCAGGTCAGCAATTTCACCAGCAGTGAAAGGGGCTGTCATTGTGCAGCAGTACTCCACTCTAGAGAGCACAAGCGTTTTGAAAAGTGTCATCATCGGTATAGCATCTCTAGTGTGAAAAGTTCTTGTTATCCAACCTGTCATTTTTCTTGCAGTTGTGACGGCTACTTTATTGTGTTCTTTAAAGGTAAGGTCTTCCGACATGAGTACACCCAGATCCTTTACATTGCCTTTTCGTTCTATGTTATGATTTGCCTGAGTTTTGTACGTGGTTTCCGTTTTTATATTTTCATTTTTCCATAGCGCATGAGCTGGAACTTGTCTTCGTTAAACACCATATTATTTTCTGTAGCCCATAGAAAGACCTGATCTACATCTGACTGGAGGTTCGCCGTGTCCTCTATGTTGCCTACTCTCATGAAGATCCTAGTGTCATCTGCAAAGGATGATACAGTGCTATAGGTTGTGTTCTTGTCTATGTCCGATATGAGGATGAGAAAAAGTACTGGAGCAAGCACAGTACCCTGGGGGACTGAGCTCTTAACGGTTGACGGGTTGGATTTTATTTTGTTGACTATTACACATTGGGTTCTGTTGGTCAGGAAATTGTAGATCCATCTGCCTACTTTTCCGGTAATTCCTTTTGAGCGCATTTTATGGGCAATAACACCATGGTCACATTTATCAAAAGCTTTTGCGAAATCTGTGTAAATTACATCAGCGTTTTGTTTGTCTTCCATAGCATCTAATGCCATATCATAGTGGTCCAGCAACTGCGACAGGCAAGAGCGCCCTGTTCTGAAACCATGTTGTCCGGGGTTATGGAGATGCTGTGATTCCATGTATTTTGTGATCTTACTTCTTAGCACTCTCTCAAAAATTTTTATGATGTGCGATGTTAGTGCTATCGGTCTGTAATTTTTTGCCTCTGCCTTATTTCCTCCTTTATGAAGTGGTGCTATCTCTGCTGTTTTTAGTATATCAGGAATAACGCCAGTATCTAGGCTTTGTCTCCACAGAATGTGAAGGGCCTGCGATAGTGGTTTTTTACAGTTCTTGATGAATATGGAGTTCCAAGAATCCGGGCCTGGTGCGGAGTGCATAGGCATACTGTTTATGGCTTCTTCAAAATCCAGTGGGGATAGGGTGACGTCTGATATATGATTTGATGTTGGTATCATATCCATGAAAAATTCATTTGGGTTATCGATCTTTAGTGCGTTTAATGGCTCGCTGAAGACAGAGTCGTATTGCTTCCTCAGTAGCTCGCTCATTTCTTTGTTGTCATCGGTGAAAGTTCCATCTTCCTTTCGCAGGGGCCCGATACTAGATGTGGTTTTTGATCTTGATTTTGCATAGGAGAAAAAATATTTCGGGTTTCTCTCTATTTCACTGATGGCCTTTTGCTCTCTTTCCCTCTCCTGCGTTTTGTATGATTCTTGTAGCTTGAGTTCAATTTTTCCTATTTCGCTACCTAACCTTTTTCGCCGTTCCTGAGATAGGGTGCGACTCTCAAGTTGTACCGCGATTCGTTTTCTTCGCCTATATAGGGAACGACGTTCTCGTTCCAATCTGCATCTCTTCCTCTTTTTTCTTAGGGGGATGCGGTTTGTACATATTTCTAGTGCTACTGAGCTTATTTTTTCCAGGCACTGGTTCAGGTTCGCATTTCCTAGCTGTTCTTCCCAGTTTATTTCTGTGAAGTCCTGGTTTATTTGCTCCCAGTTTATCTGTTTATTATTGAAGTTGAATTTGCTGAAATCTCCTCCACCGGGAATCTGGACTGGTTTTGAAGGTCTATTCCCCATGGTTGTCATAACTTCAATTAAGTTGTGATCTGAGTAACAGGTATTTGTAATCATTATGTTCCTGATCAATTCATCATTATTAGTGAAAATGAGGTCCAGCGTGTTCTCCTTCCTGGTTGGTTCTACTATTTGCTGGTTTAAGGCAAACCTGTCGCACATCCGTAGCAGGTCATTTGCATGTGCCTGTTCATTAAGGCTACTTCCTGGTATTCTTTCTGATATTACTGTATTAGCCAGGTGCTTTGTTACGACTCTGGGTTCTTTAGATGGAAACCAGAGGTCAAAATTGAGCTTATTAACGACAATATGGCAGGGCACGCATAGAGAGCTGTAGCTGTTTGTAATCATCCCTGCCAGAAGTACGACTATTCGTGTTGCTCACAAAGCATTTAGACTCTTAAACTTGTTGTGGATTAAGTAACATTGTTATAAGTTTAACTACCCGTAGAATGAGGAAAGTAGCAATATGAGGCATAAGGGAAAGATGTTTTAATGTGTATAGCTGTATGATCAATTGGGCTCTTCCCGGCACCACACACACGCATGCTGCAGGGCTCGAGACTGAGACGATCTTCTCTGCTGACTGCCTGTGCTGTTCGGACGCGCTCTCCTCCTTCCTCTTAATTCTTTATTCCTGTGACTTAGTTGGTTAAGTACTCCATTACTCATTTTTGTATATGTCTGGCATACCTATCGTTCTATGTGTAGAGTAGTATACCTGGGGTGTAGTAAGTATATTTAAGTTTTATCGTACCTGTTATGCTAACGGGGGTCCCAGTGTAACCACGTGGTCCCCTACCCTAGGCTGACTCCAGTGTGGTATAGTAGAGCTTTACCCTAGCTTGTTTCCAGTGTAAACCTTGTATCCTGCTTATGTGGACCAAGGCTTTTAACGTAAGATTGTGTGGTAAAGTTAGTATTAAATTGTTATTGGTGTGATTGTGTATGGGGGGTGTTAACCCTTCAATTGCGCATCGCATCATATGATGCGTTGCCCGACTTGCAGTAAATTGCGCCTCGCATCATATGATGCGCGGGCATACCGAGCACGATTTGAAAGGCCCGCGGGGTAGATGGGGTCCCCATACGCTGCCCAGGGGCTATAGTAAACAGCCGCCATTTTGAAAAAAAATCCAGCTCACGCTACCATCGCGTGGGAGGCCTCAGTTACCCAGCAGCCACCATGTCGAGCGCACGGCCGAACGCTTCCCGGGCACGCCCCAGGCAATCACTCACCCAAGAGCAAATAACCAGTGAATTATTTTCCGATGGTGAGGAAAGTGACTTTGATGACTCTGATATTGATAAAGACTACACGCAATTGACCGATGATGATAGCACGGACAGTGAATATGAGATACAGCGGCCTCCCATGGCGAGGCCTATATGCTCACCCTTGCCGCCTCGGCCAGCATCCACCCCAATTTTCCCTCGGCCACACAGTTCCAGTGATTATTTAGAGTCTGAGGATATGTTTGGTGACGAGTCAGAGGAAGGTGACTCTTTTTCTGGTTTTAGTGAAGTGGAATCAGAACATAAGGGATCATCCAAGGGGTCATCCCTTGCAAATGATATTCCTTCTTCCAGTACTGAGGTTAAGGACTACCTTACAGGTAACTATCCACAGTCTCTGTACCTAAAGCCTACTAATTCAACTGATGTCAATGAGATAATCCTTTCCCTTAAAACCAAGTCTAGTGCCCTTGAGGAGATTCCGACATTAATTTACAAAAAAGCCTCCAGATCCTTAGCCCCTGCAATTGCTTTGCTCTTCAACAAGTCACTTGAACTCCAAACCTTTCCAGATATTCTAAAAAAAGCGAGAGTAACCCCTGTCCACAAATGTGGTGATCCCACAGATGTTAACAACTACAGACCTATTTCAATCCTGCCTAACTTATCAAAAATTTTTGAAAAACTAATCTACAAGCAGCTCTACTCTTATCTAGCCAAGCACAATATACTTAGCTCTTGCCAATATGGCTTCAGACCTAAAAAAAGCACTAACGATGCACTGATTAGTATGATTAACTTAATTCATGCAGCTCTTGATAAAAATGAGTTCCCTGTTGGGTTATTTGTGGACCTGCGTAAGGCTTTTGACACTGTGAACCACCAAAACCTTCTTCTTAAATTACTTCATTATGGAGTCAGAGGACTCTCCCTGCAATACCTCAAATCTTACCTTACTGATAGACTCCAGTATGTTTCTGTGAACAATTCAATTTCTCCTACCCTACCCATCAACATTGGTGTTCCTCAGGGCAGTATACTTGGCCCTCTCCTCTTTCTCATCTACATTAATGACCTTCCAAATGCCTCCCAACACCTTAGACCAATTCTATTTGCTGACGACACAACCTTCATTTACTCCAGTCCTGACCCCCTTGCTCTAAATGCCACAGTAAATACCGAGCTTAATAAAGTCCATCTTTGGCTAACTGCCAACAAACTCACCCTTAACATTGACAAAACTTTCTATATTCTGTTTGGCAATAAATCCTCTAACCAAATAAATCTCAAGATTAACAATACCCAAATTTGTAACAAATTAGATGGCAAATTCCTTGGCGTTCTCATTGATCACAAGCTTAATTTCCAGGAACACATTCTAAATATATCAAAAAAAGTTTCAAAAACTGTTGGCATTCTTTCCAAGATCAGATATTATGTACCCCGCCCTGCCCTGGTGACTCTCTATTACTCCCTCATCTATCCATATCTCAACTATGGTATTTGTGCTTGGGGTTCTACTACCCAAAATCATTTACGTCCTCTAATTACTCAACACAAAGCTGCTATTAGGACAATATCCAACTCTGGCCCCAGACATCACTCGGTACCCCTACTCAAATCTCTCAATATGTTAGATATTAAGTCACAGCACATTCTCTAATGTGTATTATACATATACAAAACGCTGAACTGTAATGCCAATCCTGACCTCAAAAGCTTCATTGAAAGCTGTAACAGAACCCATGAGCACCACACCAGAAATAAATACAGTTTTGATATTCCAAGAGTACGACTTAACCAAACTAGAAATGCTCTACAAATCAAGGGACCCAGAATGTGGAATGACCTTCCCAACCATGTTAAAGACTGTACCTCTCTCAACCAGTTTAAGATTAAAACTAAACACTACCTGTTAAACTCCCTGTAACCTACCTTACCCCTCTATTGTCAACCCATGTCTTATTTTTTTTTTTTTTTTTTTTTTTTTTTTTTTTTTTTTTTTTTTTTTTTTTTCAACGCTGTTTGTCTACATATTGTATTTGTGCTGCTTTTCAGTCATGTTCCCCCCCTTTTTTTGTACCTTTATTTGTATCTGTTCTCAAAACTTTTTATTCTTTTTGTTCAATTAGCATTAAGTTTTAGATATTAATGTTTTCTTGCCCGAAACGCATTGCGTAATAGTGGCTTTAGGCATTGTATGTACTAGCTCTATCTATAAATCGATCAACTTATGTAAAATCTCTCTATGTATGTACCTTTCCTGAATAAACATATTTATTTATTTATTTATAATGTTACCGAGCCTGGTGCCAGTACCAGTGGTGTTTCTGGGCGAGAATTTGTCGCGTCAGCAGCGTCTCGCCCAGCCAAGCGCCACCGCATTGAACAACATGTGGCACCAAGAGCCTCATGTTCACGTGCCTCTACCTCACGTGCACGTGCCTTTACCTCACGTGCACGTGCCTCTACCTCACGTGCACGTGCCTCTACCTTACGTGCACGTGCCTCTACCTCACGTGCAGGTAGCGGCCGTACTGTACGTAGACGGGCTTTAGCTCCTGGTCCTCGCCGTAGTGCCTCTGCTGCGTCCCCTTTTGCATCTCGCAGGACACCAGGTGTACTAGTGTGGAGTGATGGTGATGGTTTTATTCCCCAAATTCCTGCATTTGACGATAAAGACGTTGGGATTACAGATCTTTTCCCTGATAATGGTGATGATATGAGTGAATGTGATTATTTTACCGCATTCTATGATGAGCCACTCATGGAATATATTGTACACCAAACGAACCTTCATGCGGCTCATCTCATTAGAAAAAGAGATAACAGAATTTTCACGCTTGCAACGTTGGAAAAACACCAATATAGGTGAAATGTATGTGTTTCTTGCAATATGTATGTTGATGAAACACTGTGTCAAACACGCTCTCACAGATTACTGGAGCAAAGATCTGACTATTCCAACACCTTTCTTCGGGAAATATATGTCCAGAGACAGATTTCAGATACTCCTCAGGTGTGTGCATTTTGCAACTAATGAGGACCGGACTGAGGAGGATAGACTTTGGCGAGTGAGGCACTATATGAATGAGGTGATTGGAAAATTCAGAGATTATTACGTACCAGCACAAAAGCTGGTGATTGACGAATCCCTTATACTATTCAAAGGACGTGTTTCATTCAAACAGTATATTCCCTCAAAACGAAACAGATTTGGCTTGAAATTCTTTGTACTGTGTGACTGTGAAACAGGATACGTGTTACACATGATTCTGTATTCAGCTAGCGATGTAGACATTCCCGGTAACGACGAACATGGATTCTCTGGTAGTGTGGTGAAGTCACTGATGGCACCATGGATGAACAAGGGCCATATCCTATACACAGATAATTACTATACAAGTCCATTGCTAGCTAAGTTCTTGATTGAAAATAGAACCGGATTGGTTGGCACAGTAAAGCCACAAAGAAGGGAAATGCCAGTGTTTGAAGGTGGACTTGCAGTTGGTGAGTGCCAGGTACGGAAATGTGATGAAATTCTCTCAGTACGGTGGAAAGACAAGAGAGAAGTGAACCTGCTGACAACCGTTCATGATGGTAGAATGTTGAACAGTGGCAAGGTGCACCGTGTAACGAGAGAACCAGTATATAAGCCAGATTGTGTTCTTGACTACAATATCAACATGCGTTTGATTGATAAGGCTGACATGATGATTGGCACTATCGAGTGTGTGCGGAAAACATTGAGGTGGACGAAAAAAGTGTTTTTCCATCTTGTTGACATGAGCATGTTGAACTGCTATAATTTGTACCTGGTGAAAACTGGATGTAAACCTATTTTCCGTTCATTTGCTTTTACACTTGCAACACAATTATTAGCAAAGTTTGGTCAAGAAGTCCCTGCCATATGAAGACCAATCATGAACCCAGTGTTGCAGCATGATGCAACACCCAGGCTCGCTCACGTAGATGCCTTTCAGCAGCACAGACTAAAATATTTGCCAGTAGGTGGAAAGCGTGCAATAGGCCAACGTGCATGCGTAGTATGTAAAGCAACAAAACGAAGAGAGCAAAAACGTAAAATGGTGCAAACATGGTGTGAAGGGTGTGGAGTTGCATTGTGTGCTGTCGACTGCTTCAACGACTACCACATACTCCAAGACTTCTAAATGTGCAATAATAGTGCAAAAACCTGTACATAGTGCGTGCTAGTGTGTACATATAAAATAATGAACATTGTGATTACTGTACATAATATAATGCCATACTGGAAAACGTTTGTGTGCGCATGTGTATACTCGATGTGTGCAACATATATTGACAATAACTGTCAAGTGACGTTATGTGCAACATAATTAGTGACTAATATTGCAAAAAATGTACGTGTAAACACTGTAAATAATGACGCGAAAATAAAATTCGTGGCAACTGTGGCTACTTGAAGACCGCGCGCGACGCCTCCGGGACGCACAGTGCATGAGCGAACATGGAAACTGTGACGTCATCATCCATATTCTCGGCTCAATTACATCGCCGGTAAGTACAATTGAATTTTTTTTTTATTTTTCCCGTGATCAGGGAACACGACTTAACAGGTTAGGAAGAAAAAAAAATTTTTTTTTTTTTTTTTTTGTTTGCGCCTGTGGGTATCAATCAGTATATAGCCATGCGCCATTTAAGGGTTAAGGG
>WNGS01154289.1:0-11722 GCA_020271785.1 Procambarus virginalis
AGTCGTGTGCACATATTTTTTTGTCTGATGCAGTCGTGTGCACATGTTTATTTTGCCTGATGTAGTCGTGTGCACATGTTTTTTTGCCTGATGTAGTCGTGTGCACATGTTTTGTGTCTGATGTAGTCGTGTGCACATGTTTTTTTGCCTGATGTAGTCGTGTGCACATGTTCTTTGCCTGATGTAGTCGTGTGCACATGTTTTTTGCCTGATGCAGTCGTGTGCACATTTTTTTTGCCTGATGCGTCGTGTGCACATGTTTTTGTCTGATGCAGTCGTGTGCACATTTTTTTGCCTGATGCGTCGTGTGCACATGTTTTTTTGTCTGATGCAGACGTGTGCACAGGTTTTTTTTGCCTGATGCAGTCGTGTGCACAAGTTTTTTCCCTGATGCGTCGTGTGCACATGTTTTTTTGTCTGATGCAGACGTGTGCACATGTTTTTTTGCCTGATGCAGTCGTGTGCACATGTTTTTCCCTGATGCGTCGTGTGCACATGTTTTTTTGCCTGATGCAGTAGTGTGCATATTTTTCTGCCTGGTGCAGCCGTGTGCAATTTAAAGCATTGTCCTAATATCGGCTTTCTCCTATGTTTGGTCTGTGTAGGCCTTCCAACTTTTTTAGGGTCTGTGTAGGTCATTCAGCCAACTGTAGGCCTGTGTAGGCCTTCCAACCAACTGTAGGTAGGCCTTCCAACCTACTGTAGGAAGGCCTTCCAACCTACTGTAGGAAGGCCTTCCAACCTACTGTAGTGCCTGTGTAGGCCTTCCAACCTACTGTAGGGCCTGTGTAGGCCTTCCTTCCTACTATAGGGTCTGGGTAGCCCTTCCATCCTATTGTAGGGTCTGGGTAGCCCTTCCATCCTATTGTAGGGTCCGTGTAAGCCATCCTACTATAGGGCCTGTGTACGCCCTCCATCCTACTGTAGGTTGTAATTTAAATGTAATGTGTTAGTTTTGTTCAGTAGTAAGTCTATAGGACTCTTCTCAAGCCTCGTGTTATCTCAGGGGTCTTTTCTACAACAATTCCATTGATATCTTGGTCGATAGGTATATATATCGACTACATTAATTAAATTATGTTAGTTTTCAGAGTCTAATTTGTATGGATGCCATCTCACATAGGGTAGTCCAGCATGATGACACAGACAAGTCAGCTGAAACAAAGATGATAAGCCTGAAAGTGAGTTGGATATGAGCATTCCAATCTCTGCTGTGAAAGCCGCAATATATCAGGAAATTAGGGATGACAGAGGAGCAGTTACTGACACACAAAGGACGAAAGCCACGAGTATAAAGAGCTATGGCATGTTAGGGACCGAGAATTATATGTTACGGCAGCATAAAATATCCACTAGACGGTGACATTGTATTGCCAGAACTAGGCTGGGATATCGATATCTATGGCAGGTGGCTGCAGATAATGAATCTCCCAATGGTGAACAGTTACAATTGAAACTTACTGGAGTGAACGATATAGAAGAAAATGCAGAATAGAACTAGTGAAGAGCAGGGGTGCCATAGACACAATCAGAGAACACTGTATAAACATCAGAGATCCACGGTTGTTCAACACCCTCCCAGCGAGCATAAGATATTGCCGGAACAACCGTGGACATCTTCAAGAGAAAGCTAGATTTATTCCTCCAAGGAGTGCCGGACCAACCGGGCTGTTGTGGGTAGGTGTGGGGCCTGCGGGCCGCTCCAAGCAACAGCCTAGTGGACCCAAAAATCTCACAAGTCAAGCCTGGCGGGCCGGGCTTGGGGGGAGTAGAAGAACTCCCAGAACCCATCAACCAGGTATCAACCAGGTAAACTATGTGAACAAGCTGGGACATACTCTCCAACACTATATCTGTGATTTTCCTGTTATACGTGACTTCAGACCAAGTGGTATGAGGTACTTTGAGCTCTGTAATTCATACACTCAAGAATTTTGGAAGATATTCTTGTGCTGTACCGAGATTTTGCTAGTGAGGGCTAGTAGATCAGCCACACGTGTTATGTTTGCTCCTGATTTGTATTCAGAGTTTATTTGCTTTTTAATTGAGGCTGGTATTTGCTCCCCTGATTCCATTTTGATTGTGCACCCCATACTCATCATGTGAGCGATTGCGCAAATGCATTACAGAGGGCACAAAAGGTCTTTATCAGACCTCATCTGAGATTATTACATAAACAATTTCATTTATCCTTCATACCTTATAGTTACAATGTCAGCTAGTTGCAGAGAATGTTTTGTTTCAGGAGCTATATATTTACAGTAAGTCATTATTCATTAATGGTAGTCTTAACGCTAATACAGAATTGTTTGAGCAATGGAGACATTACAGTCATAAGGGAGCTGCTGTTTATTATTAGTCTTCACAATACTGAGTTCTTAATCTCATATGTCACTTATCTACTGGGAGCGAAATATAGATACAGCGCAAGGATTTTAGGTATTTAATCCTTGGTAATAAGATGGGTTGCCATATCATACAGCGTGAGCTTAGATTTATCTCTAAATGGCTCAATTTACTACTATCCAAGATATAATGTTCGAGTGTGTGTCCTTGTCATTGTCCTTACCTTGAGGATACCTTGAGGTGCTTCCGGGGCTTATCGTCCCCGCGGCCCGGTCATCGACCAGGCCTCCTGGTTGCTGGACTGATCAACCAGGCTGTTGGACGCGGCTGCTCGCAGCCTGACGTATGAGTCACAGCCTGGTTGATCAGGTATCCTTTGGAGGTGCTTATCCAGTTCTCTCTTGAACACTGTGAGGGGTTTGCCAGTTATGTCCCTTATGTGTAGTGGAAGCGTGTTGAACAGTCTCGGGCCTCTGATGTTGATAGAGTTCTCTCTCAGAGTACCAGTTGCACCTCTGCTTTTCAACGGGGGTATTCTGCACATCCTGCCATGTCTTCTGGTCTCATGTGATGTTATTTCTGTGTGCAGGTTTGGGACCAGCCCCTCTAATATTTTCCACGTGTAAATTATTATGTATCTCTCCCGCCTGCGCTCAAGGGAATACAGATTTAGGCTCTTTAGTCGGTCCCAATAGTTTAGATGTTTTACCGAGTGGATTCTAGCAGTAAAGGATCTCTGCACGCTCTCCAGGTCAGCAATTTCACCCGCAGTGAAAGGGGCTGTCATTGTGCAGCAGTACTCCACTCTAGAGAGCACAAGCGTTTTGAAAAGTGTCATCATCGGTATAGCATCTCTAGTGTGAAAAGTTCTTGTTATCCAACCTGTCATTTTTCTTGCAGTTGTGACGGCTACTTTATTGTGTTCTTTAAAGGTAAGGTCTTCCGACATGAGTACACCCAGATCCTTTACATTGCCTTTTCGTTCTATGTTATGATTTGCCTGAGTTTTGTACGTGGTTTCAGTTTTTATATTTTCATTTTTTCCATAGCGCATGAGCTGGAACTTGTCTTCGTTAAACACCATATTATTTTCTGTAGCCCATAGAAAGACCTGATCTACATCTGACTGGAGGTTCGCCGTGTCCTCTATGTTGCCTACTCTCATGAAGATCCTAGTGTCATCTGCAAAGGATGATACAGTGCTATAGGTTGTGTTCTTGTCTATGTCCGATATAAGGATGAGAAAAAGTACTGGAGCAAGCACAGTACCCTGGGGGACTGAGCTCTTAACGGTTGACGGGTTGGATTTTATTTTGTTGACTATTACACATTGGGTTCTGTTGGTCAGGAAATTGTAGATCCATCTGCCTACTTTTCCGGTAATTCCTTTTGAGCGCATTTTATGGGCAATAACACCATGGTCACATTTATCAAAAGCTTTTGCAAAATCTGTGTAAATTACATCAGCGTTTTGTTTGTCTTCCATAGCATCTAATGCCATATCATAGTGGTCCAGCAACTGCGACAGGCAAGAGCGCCCTGTTCTGAAACCATGTTGTCCGGGGTTATGGAGATGCTGTGATTCCATGTATTTTGTGATCTTACTTCTTAGCACTCTCTCAAAAATTTTTATGATGTGCGATGTTAGTGCTATCGGTCTGTAATTTTTTGCCTCTGCCTTATTTCCTCCTTTATGAAGTGGTGCTATCTCTGCTGTTTTTAGTATATCAGGAATAACGCCAGTATCTAGGCTTTGTCTCCACAGAATGTGAAGGGCCTGCGATAGTGGTTTTTTACAGTTCTTGATGAATATGGAGTTCCAAGAATCCGGGCCTGGTGCGGAGTGCATAGGCATACTGTTTATGGCTTCTTCAAAATCCAGTGGGGATAGGGTGACGTCTGATATATGATTTGATGTTGGTATCATATCCATGAAAAATTCATTTGGGTTATCGATCTTTAGTGCGTTTAATGGCTCGCTGAAGACAGAGTCGTATTGCTTCCTCAGTAGCTCGCTCATTTCTTTGTTGTCATCGGTGAAAGTTCCATCTTCCTTTCGCAGGGGCCCGATACTAGATGTGGTTTTTGATCTTGATTTTGCATAGGAGAAAAAATATTTCGGGTTTCTCTCTATTTCACTGATGGCCTTTTGCTCTCTTTCCCTCTCCTGCGTTTTGTATGATTCTTGTAGCTTGAGTTCAATTTTTCCTATTTCGCTACCTAACCTTCTTCGCCGTTCCTGAGATAGGGTGCGACTCTCAAGTTGTACCGCGATTCGTTTTCTTCGCCTATATAGGGAACGACGTTCTCGTTCCAATCTGCATCTCTTCCTCTTTTTTCTTAGGGGATGCGGTTTGTACATATTTCTAGTGCTACTGAGCTTATTTTTTTCCAGGCACTGGTTCAGGTTCGCATTTCCTAGCTGTTCTTCCCAGTTTATTTCTGTGAAGTCCTGGTTTATTTGCTCCCAGTTTATCTGTTTATTATTGAAGTTGAATTTGCTGAAATCTCCTCCACCGGGAATCTGGACTGGTTTTGAAGGTCTATTCCCCATGGTTGTCATAACTTCAATTAAGTTGTGATCTGAGTAACAGGTATTTGTAATCATTATGTTCCTGATCAATTCATCATTATTAGTGAAAATGAGGTCCAGCGTGTTCTCCTTCCTGGTTGGTTCTACTATTTGCTGGTTTAAGGCAAACCTGTCGCACATCCGTAGCAGGTCATTTGCATGTGCCTGTTCATTAAGGCTACTTCCTGGTATTCTTTCTGATATTACTGTATTAGCCAGGTGCTTCCATTTCAGGTGCCGTAGGTTGAAGTCCCCAAGCAGAATGATG
Organism: Procambarus virginalis; assembly: GCA_020271785.1. Lineage (NCBI taxonomy): Eukaryota > Metazoa > Arthropoda > Malacostraca > Decapoda > Cambaridae > Procambarus > Procambarus virginalis. The sequence continues at coordinate 5,187 of WNGS01154289.1, forward strand.
TTCGGAGCTGGATTTGTGAGGTTTTCCAAGCAGTGTTCTACTTTCATTAGTTGGTCTTTAAACTGCTGAGGGTTTGCCTCCGGTGACTTATATACAAGGACAATAACTACATTTATAATCTCTATTTTGATTATCAGCACTTCCACCATATCATTCGAGGTGTTTAGCAGCTCAGTACAGATGAGTGTGTCTTTGATGTATAGGCTGACCCCACCCTGAAGCCGGTGTTTCCTATCACATCTGAAAAGATTGTACTCTGAGATCCATATTTCACCATCATGGTATTCCTTTGTGTGGGTTTCTGTTAGGGCTGCAAACACTGCATTTGCCTCATGAAGGAGACCATCTATAAAGTGAACTTTGTTGGATTTGCGTGTTTTTATACCTTGAATGTTGGCAAATCATTCATGTTGGCAAATTGTCCACACACTTTACTTCATCTAGATCCCTATACAAGCCGATTCTGTGAGATGGGAATATTAGATGAACTTATAGCTAGCTTTTGATCTAAAGTGTAATCTCTCGTATAGAATTGGGTAGCACCATATTGCTGAGTATGCCTAAGCTTGTGAATAAAAAATATATATAAATTATATTTTGGTATAAATATATAAATATATAAATATAAATATATTTAGATTAATATATATAAATATATTTATTTATATAAGTAAAAATATATATTTAAATACATTTAAATATAATTATATATATTAATAAATAAGATAAAACCAAAACCTATAGAGAAATATATATTTAATTTTCTTTGGTGAGCGCATCAAAGAAAATGATTATTACGGTGCATTTTTTAGGCAAACTTAGATAAACGTGAAAACGTGTAGTTGGAATTGGTATTAAACAATTTAAACACCACAAGTTTTTTTAAAAGCAAACTGAAGTAACGAGGGAAGGTGCAGTGTGCTTGTAAATATACTCCACCAATGCGGTCATAACACCTATGAGATTTAAACATGACCAAGCTCCTACATATTTCATAATTCATATCGATACATTTCAAAAAAAAAGTTAATAATTTATTATTTTTCATATCACACACTTTATACACCGAGAGGTGTACCCCACTTCTCTGTATATATACACTGAGAGCTTACTTCAGTCCAGGACTTTGTTCTGGACTAAATTATTCTTGCTGGTTGGTCAGCATGTAATTATAGAGGTATTAATAACCCTCCGGGGGTTGACAGGCCTTAAACGCCATACACACCCTCCCATTAAGAATGCTGCTGATATTCATAACCAAGTTAATAGTACCTGTCCTACAACACCTTAATAGCAGCTGTCCTATAATACCTTAATAGCAGCTGTCCTACATCACCTTAATAGCTGTTGTCCTATAATACCTTAATAGCAGCTGTTCTATATCACCTTAATAGCAGCTGTCCTACATCACCTTAATAGCAGCTGTCCTATAATACCTTAATAGCAGCTGTTCTATATCACCTTAATAGCAGCTGTCCTACATCACCTTAATAGCAGCTGTCCTATAATACCTTAATAGCAGCTGTTCTATATCACCTTAATAGCAGCTGTCCTACATCACCTTAATAGCTGTTGTCCTATAATACCTTAATAGCAGCTGTTCTATATCACCTTAATAGCAGCTGTCCTACATCACCTTAATAGCAGCTGTCCTATAATACCTTAATAGCAGCTGTTCTATATCACCTTAATAGCAGCTGTCCTACATCACCTTAATAGCAGCTGTCCTACATCACCTTAATAGCTGTTGTCCTATAATACCTTAATAGCAGCTGTCCTATATATAACCTTAATAGTAGGTATCCTATATCACCTTAAAATAAGCCTGACCCAACAGAATCATTTATTAGATGAGCTTATTATTTGTATGCATCTATATACATTTCTTTACCAGAAACACTGTGTGTATTAGTGACTTTAGGCATAGTATGTACTAACTCTATCTTGAAATCCCACATTATGTTTGTAACTCATCTTGTATGTATGTACTTTTATCTGAATAAACATTTATTTATTTTTTCATAAACAAGCGAATGTTTACCTGTCTGTTTTAAGTTAGAGGCCAGAAGACCCTTACGGTTAGTCTCACCGAAATTTCCATGGTGAATGGCAGGAGACCAACAGTTGAGAATTCTCTATTATTATATGCAACAGAGAATCAAATCCTCATTTGAGGCTTCATAAGAGGCGCTGATAGTTCCAATAGTAGCCAAACCTGCTTAAAGAGCTACATACAGGTCGACCCTAACATCCCTGACGAGCCATACAGTCACAAATCATCATGCAAGTTTGTGAGGGCCAAGCGTCTGGTCTACAAACTTGGAAACACAGGCACGCAAACAGACATTTTCTCTTCAGATATAGCTTGAAAACCATAATCAAGAGTAAGCTCCTTTGAGATAACATGTCAGATTTAACTACATCTCCTTCCAAATTGGCGGATTTATGAAGATTAACTCAGAGGGTGAAATAGGTTCGTCTTCGAGGACTAGAAGAGAGACAGTCGCCAGTATGCAAGAAAAGAAACAAGGAGGAATTCAATATTAGTGAATTCAATCTTTGATTTTATTTATGGCGAATTCGAATTACTGGTTGTGGAATTGAAATATATATAAATATATATTATATATATTATATATATTATTAGATATATATATATATATATATATATATATATATACATATCTTAATAATAATATATATATGTGTTGTGTGTGTGTGTGTGTGTGTGTGCGAAAAAAAAACACAAAGAAATGGAGAAGAGAGATGAACGTTTCGACTCGCGAAGTCGTGGTCAACATCAGACTGACTGAGAGAAGTAAGGAGAGGGTACAGGTCAGCACATGGACCTGACCAACCATCTATGGGAAAAGGATTACCAGAAACAGGAGAGGTCAAAGAGGATTAAGCGGTCAGAGAATAAGGATGAAGATTAAGGAAAAAGCCTCATGAACACACAATAATTGAATATAAAATTGTAATGAGACATTGTATGCCTCCCTATCAAAGTTTTTTCTTAACTGTTTGTGTAATATTGTAACTTAAACTGGATCAAGTTTGTACATACCAGTACTAACATTGAGACGATTTGGACATTGACTAATTAGCGCAGACTCAATTAATTCCGTTCTACAAAGCCATTGCATTGGCAATGCTTTTCGCCCCATCCCAATTAATAGTGTGATCACACAAACTAGTCTTCCTAACTAGTCTACATTTAGTCTTCCTCCAAGTTCAATATCTCCCATGCAAGTAAGTTAATGCCACCGTTCATAGAAACGGATGGTGATGTTTTTTCACGGCTTTGATACCCTTGCTAATCAACTTAGGTGGCCTGACGACCAATGGGCTACCATTCTCCGAGTACATCTAACAGGTAGAGCAGCAGTCACCTCAGCACTTTGCATCTGAAAACGACTACACAACCCTGAAGCAAGCGTGTTGGAACGCCTATACCTTCTCTCCACCGAAAGCTACCGACGAAAGTTCCGTGACTACGTAAAGGCAAGTACCACCACCTTCTAGAATTTGCTAACACACAAACGAGATATTTTATGAAATGGCTCGAGGCAGCACATGTCTACTTTTCCAGAACTCGTCAACCTCATACTGGTTGAAGAATTCTTGAGGCGTGTACCTCCTCCTGTCCGCCTATACTTAGCAGATAAGGAAGAGACCGACTTGGTGAAATGCGCGAAGTCGGCTGACACTTACAGCCTCATCCAACGGCTGACACCAGAACCACCTACCAGTAAGAAGTCTTGGTACAGTTACGAGAAAGTGAGCCCAGAACAGGTACCTCTCAACTGTACTGTAAGTTTGTTCGACTCTATGGACATACCATAGAAAATGTGGTAAGTCCCAATAAAGGTACACCGAATCAAAGTGTAAACATGAATCACTAAACCCACAGACTCCTCCTAAGTCCGGTAAGCCTGTAATGAAATTGGTGTTCATGTTAATGATCTTTCTCTCTTCAGCAAGCATCTATATCCAGGAACTATCACTACCCACGGTTCAGATTCTGAGGGACGTTCTGGACTTAAGATCTTGAGGACACAGTGGCTCTTCAATCGATCGTCTTGAAATCAGCTGTGCCAACGTCGCCTACACAGGAGAGACTGTATTCATCACTGACCTTACTGTACTACTCCTTATCCTCTCGCCAGAGTCCACCTGGATTGTCCATTCGTGACCGGTGAAGTCCAAGTCGCCGTCAGGGAAAAGCCTTTTCCCATGCCGGGAGTGCAACTTCTCTCTAGCAACGACTTGGCAGACCTGCAACCGACCAACCTGATCGTCAAGACAACCCAGGTGGGTAACGCTGTGTTGGATAATCCTTTTGAGCAGGTTCCCAGCAAAGGTTCAAGAGAGTGATGAAGTTTTCTCCTCCGTTATGGTGACCACCCGTGCTCAAGCTGCACGACCACGCCAGCTGACTCTACTCTCTACTGCTACCGCTGTCCCTCAAGACCCTTCGAACACTACCCCCTAAATCTGACCGCTTGGAGTTCCGTAAGTTACAGAGGAAGATCTTACCTTAACCCATTATTCTTTCAGGCTGAACTCAATCCGACAGTATTCCTGTTCTTCTTGGAGAACGAATTACTCTATCGCAGATACAGACCCAGTAAACTGAAGGAGGAGGACGATTGGCAAACGTTGAACCACTAGTGATTCCTACCAGCCTGCGGCCACGATTCTACACCTGGCCCACGGAGCACTATCACACTACGGGTTCACCAAGACTTACCATGGGATTCGTCAAGACTACTACTGGCCAGGTATGGTTATGATGTCAAGCAACTGTCAACTGTGTCACGGTGGTCAAATGGCAGGTAAACCGAATGTTTCTATCCCCAGAGCACCACTGACAACCCACATCAGGTGCCTGAGGAACCTTTCCACAGACTTATTATTGACTGTGTTGGTCCCTTTCCTCGCCAGTTCGCGGCAAGCCTATATCTTAACATCCTGTGTCCTACCACCAGATTCCCGATAGCAGTTCCAGTGAAAAACATTACGGCTGCTACAGTGGTGAAGAATTATTAAAGATCTTCACCCAGTATGGATTTCCGAGGGAGATTCAGAGCGACTGTGGGACAACTCACACCAGTGATCTCTTCAAACGGACTCTGGAGGAGTTCAACATCAAACAGGTACTGTCCAGCCCTATCATCCTGCTTCACAGGGTTCTTCTTGAACGTAGTCATCAGACTATCACACTCTTAAAAAAGTTTTGTATTGAGACCTCAAAGGATTGGGATAGGCAACTTGATCTCATCATGTGGTATTTTCAGAAGTCTTCCCAACAAGTCACTAAGAGTATTCCTTATGAGATGCTCTACGGACGTAAGTGCCGTAGACCTCTCAAGGCTTTCAAGGATTCTATACGTGATGCCACTTCAGTGAGCATCAGAATGTGCCCCAGTTCTTCAAACCTCCGACACATTCTAGAGAAGGTCCATTCCTTTGCCAGAAACAAACCTACTGAAAGCCAAGAGAGGAAAGACTCGTTAGACCAGCACTGCCAAGTAAGGAAGTTTAAACCGGGAGACCTTAGTTCTTGCTATTTCCCTATCCCAGGTTCTCCTTTACAAAACAGGTTTTCAGGACCCTACCGTGTAAGGAGTGCAGGAATAACATCAACTACGTTCTCGAGACCCCCGATAGGCGGCGGAAGACCCAGCTGTGCCACATCAAGTGCAGCAGTTAAAGGGTCGGTGCTGAGAAGAGGGTGTGCAGGAGTGGGGTGGGGGGGGTATGCAGGTGCGTGTGGCTGCCTTGACATACGTTTAAGCTACTGTAGAACGTATCTTGAATGTAGCTGGGAACTTGACGAATATAGGGAAGAGCAGGCTCAATCTCTTGGAAGAGATTATCGTCACAACTCTCCCCCGAAGCCTGCGGTTCCGGTGAAGTACGTTCTCGGGAGGTAGAGTGGGAGGTGGAGCGCTCTACCTCAGTGATGCTGGAGAGGGTGTCTGATATGATGTAGTCAGACTTCTGGGTGTGTGCAATCTCCAGGCTGAGATGTTGTAGCTAGCAAGCCCATGGTGGAAGTAGTCGATGGTTGAGTTGGCTGGCTGCAGGAAGTGAAGATGGTTGTGGTCCTGTGTAGATGTAGTGGACCGAGTACTTTGCAGGTATGGTGCAAAGTGCTACCTGTTCAGGACGATGAGTGGCTCCTTTTTGATCGTGTTGTAGTTTCTGGTAGTTGGTAGGTAGAATTTTCTTCGCCTGTTTGTATCGGTCCCCTGATGCCGGTACCACTAGCGTCGATAAGGAAGATGGGAGACTTGGTGATAGGCGAGGCAAGAGTAGTATTAGAATAAGGTAAAGGAGCACTGTTACTATTATTGTCTCTGAAATGATTAGAATGTCAGTAAGGATTTCCGAATTAGAAAACGCTGTCTCAGTGTCAGTGCTTTCGGAAGGAGAAGCAGGGAAGGTCTCACTGTGGCTGTATGGACCTGTAAAGGTGGTGAAGTTGGTTAGCACAGTGGTAGGAAACACCATGATAGAGTTTGAGCAAG
>WNGS01154289.1:12722-24899 GCA_020271785.1 Procambarus virginalis
AAAAAAGAATGACTGCGTGTTGGATAATCTGTGGTAAGGTATGGGAAGAGACATAAAACACATAATAAACAATGCTTTTTAATAACACTAAGAAACAATTGAAATAAAGGCAAAATCTTGGCTTAATGGAGCAGAACAACAAGTGGAAAATAACTGAACATAAACTGAATTACGTTAAAGGGAGGAGAAGTGATATGAAATAACAAGATAATAATATTAGTGCTGGGAATATATGCGCTAGCTATAAACCTCTATTTGATCACACAAGGTGGGTCAAGTAGGTGTTCACAGCAGGAGCACAAGATATATTCTGGCTGGTAGGGCTGCTAGGGACTCCAACATTGACTGGCGAGGAATGTGATTGGCGTGGAGCTGGAGTGGTGTGTTGGTGAACGGCCAATCAAAATGCAGGACGGCCGCAAGTCGCTAGTTTGGCTGGGAGCAGCAGTTGCGGGTCGACCAGGTGTGCAGAAGTGGGGGGAAGGAGGGAGTTGCAGGTGCGTGTGGCTGTCTTGATATATACGTTAAGCCACTATAAAACGTATCTTGCATATTGTTGAGAATGGGACGATGGGAAGATATAGCAGGCTCAATCTCTGGGAAGAGATTATCGTCACAACTCTCCCCCGAAGCCTGCGGTTCTGGTAGAGTCACGTTCACGGGAGGTAGAGTGGGAGGTGGAGCTGCCTCTACCTCAGTGATGCTGGAGAGGACGTCTGATATGATGTAGTCAGACTTCTGGGTGTAGCAATCTCCAGGCTGAAATGATGTAGCTGGCAAGCCCATTATAGAAGTAGTCGATGGTTGAGTTGGGCTGTCTGTAGGAAATGAAGATGGTTGTGGTCCATGTAGATGGTGGTGGACTGAGTACTTTGCTGGTATGGAGCAAAGTGTTGCCTGTTCAGGACGACGAGTAGCTCCTTGTTGCTCGTGGTGTCGTTTATGGTAGTTGGTATGTATAGTCTCTTCGCCTTGTTGTACCAGGTCACCCACGTTGCCGGTACCACTGGCGTCGATATGGAGGATGGGAGACTTGGTGATATCTGGTGAGGCGAGAGATGTATTAGAATATGATAAGGAGCACAATTATGGTGTTGAAAATGATGGTGAAAGTCAGTAAGGATTTCCGAATTAGAAAGCGCTGTCTCAGTGTCAGTGTTTTCGGAAGGAGAAGCAGGGAAGGTCTCACTGTGGCTGTATGGACCTGTAAATGAGGTGAAATTGGTTAACACAGTGGGAGGAACCCCATGATAGGGCTTGAGTAGATTGATGTGGCACAGCTGGGTCTTCCGCCGCCTATCGGGGGTCTCGAGAACGTAGTTGAAGTTGTTCCGGCACTCCTTAACACGGTAGGGTCCTGAGAACCTGTTCTGTAAAGGAGAACCTGGGATAGGGAAATAGGCAAGAACTAAGTCTCCTGGTTTAAACTTCCTTACTTTGCAGTGCTGGTCGTAACGAGTCTTCATCCTCTCCTGGGCTTTCTGTAGGTTGTTGCTAGCAAAGGAATGGACCCTCTCTAGAATGTGTCGGAGGTTTTGAAGATACTGGGGCACATTCTGATGCTCACTGAAGGTGGCATCACGTAGAGAATCCTTGAAAGCCTTGAGAGGTGTACGGCACTTACGTCCGTAGAGCATCTCATAAGGAGATACTCCTAGTGACTCGTTGGGAAGACTTCTGAAAATACACATGATGAGATCAATTTGCCTATCCCAATCCTTTGAGGTCTCATTACAAAACTTTTTTAAGAGTGCCTTGATGGTTTGATGACTACGCTCGAGAGAACCCTGTGAAGTAGGATGATAGGGGCTGGATAGTACCTGTTTGATGTTGAACTCCTCCAGAGTCCGTTTGAAGAGATCACTGGTGAAGTTGGTGCCACAGTCGCTCTGTATCTCCCTCGGAAATCCATACTGGGTGAAGATTTTCAGTAGATTCTTCACCACTGTAGCAGCCGTAATATTTTTCACTGGAACTGCTATCGGAAATCTGGTGGTAGGACACAGGATGGTTAAGATATAGGCGTTGCCTGCACTGGTCCGAGGCAAAGGACCAACACAGTCAATAATAAGTTTGTGGAACGGTTCCTCAGGCACCTGGATGGGTATCAGTGGTGCTCTGGGAATGGAAACGTTCGGTTTCCCGGCTAACTGACACACGTGGCATAATTTGACATGATTCTTTACATCGTTAACCATACCTGGCCAGTAGTAGTCTTGTCGAATTCCATGGTAAGTCTTGTTGAACCCGTAGTGTGACAATGCTCCGTGGGCCAGGTGTAGAATCGTGGGCCGCAGGCTGGTAGGAATCACTAGTTGTTCAACGTCTGCCCAATCGTCCTCGTCCTTCAGTTTACTGGGTCTATACCTGCGATAGAGTAATTCGTTCTCCATAAAGAACCCAGGAACACTGTCGGATTGGGTTTCAGCCTGAAAGAATAATGGTGTCAAGGTAAGATCATCTCTCTGTAACTTACGGAACTCCATAGCGGTCAGATTAGGGGGCAGTTTCGAAGGGTCCTGAGGGACAGCGGTAACAGTAGAGTCAGCTGGCTGTGGTCGTGCAGCTTGAGCACGGGTGGTCACCATAACAGGAGGAGAACCTTCATCACTCTCTTGAACCTTTGCTGGAACATGCTCAAAAATCGGGTTATCCAACACAGAGTTGCTTACCTCGGATATGTCCTTGACGATCAGGTTGTTTGGTTGTTGGTCTTCTGCCAAGTCGTTGCCCAGGAGAAGTTGCACTCCAGGCATGGGAAAAGGCTTTTCCCTGACGGCGACTTGGACTTCACCGGTCACGAAGGGACAATCTAGGTAAACTCTGTAGGTCAGTGATGAACACAGTCTCTCCTGTGTAGGCGACGTTGGGCACAGCTGATTTCAAGACGATCGATTGTAGAGCCGCTGTGTCCCGCAGGATCTTAAGTCCAAAACGTCCCTCTGAATCTGAACCGTGGGTAGAGATAGTTCCTGGATATAGATGCTTGCTAAAGAGAGAGAGATCATTAGCATGAACACCAACATTCATTACAGGCTTACCGGACTTAGGGTGAGTAGGTTTAGACTTAGGAGGTTCGATGTTACCTTTAGATTGGGACTTACCACATTTGTCAATGGTGTGTCCATATAGTCGACAATACCTGCAGTACAGTTGAGAGGTACCTTGATCTGGGCTCGCTTTCTCGTAACTGTACCAAGACTTCTTGCTGGTAGGTTCTGGTGTCAGCCGGTGGATGAGGCTGTAAGTGTCAGCTGACTTCGCGCACTTCACCAAATCCGTCTCTTCTTTGTCTGCTAAGTATAGGCGGACAGGAGGAGGTACACGTCTCAAAAATTCTTCAACCAGTATGAGGTTGACAAGCTCTGAAAAAGTAGAGACATGTGCTGCCTCCAGCCATTTCATGAAATATCTCCGTTTGGTGTTAGCAAATTCTAAGAAGGTGGTGGTACTTGCCTTGACGTAGTCACGAAACTTTCGTCGATAGCTTTCGGTGGAGAGAAGGTAGGCGTCCAACACAGCTTGCTTCAGGGTGGTGTAGTCGTTTTCTGATGCCAAAGTGCTGAGTGTGACTGCTGCTCTACCTGTTAAATGTACTCTGAGAAGGGTAGCCCATTGGTCGTCAGGCCAATTAAGTTGATCAGCAAGGGTCTCAAAAGTGGTGAAAACACATCAACCTCCGTTTCTATGAACGGGGGCATTAACTTACTTGCATGGGAGACATTGAAACTGGGAGGAAGACTAGCTGCCGCTTGTTGGAGTTGAGCTTGGTGTGCAGCGTCCCTCGTGAGTTCTCGGTCACGACAGTTTAGAGCTGCTTCTGCCTGTCGTTTGTCGTGGTCACGTTGCATCTCGAGTCGCTGTTTGTATAAGGCCAACTCACGTTCACTTTCTTCTTTCTTCAGTGCGGCCTCTCTTTCACGTTCTTCCTTTCTGAGGGCAGTTTCACGCTCTTGTTCTTCCTTTCTGAGGGCAGCTTCACGTTCTCTGATTGCAGCTTCACGCTCTTTGATTGCAGCTGCTTCCTTTTGTTGCTCCCGCTCGATCTTAGCAACTTCTAACTTAAGTTTTATTGCTGTCAAGTCATGATTATCTGAAATAGTGTATTGGTCATGAGTATCAGAATCTATCTTCCCTTCCTCCAAAAGATGATCTACAATTATATTATTTACGGTATATTTGTTGGCGCCAGGTGGAACTTCCAATTGATACTCGTGTGCAAGAGTTATCATTTCGACCCTTCTTGCATGACATAAGTTCCCTATTTCACCTTCTGGATTTGCCTTAAAACCTTGTTGGCGGAACATTGTGAAAATATAGCAAAAATAAAGGAGACACGAATATACAGTGAGAATATGGTGAATGTCAGAAACAGGAAACGTGGCAACTGATACCTATCCTGTGGGGAATTATTAATAATTAAAGTTAATTCAAGATGGTAAATGAATAAGGTCGCAGGAAATCTTGTACCTGGTACTCACTGTGGGAGGATAAAGGCAAGAAAATCCTACTAATTAGTGGAAACTGAGTTTAAAAGACAAGTGAAACACTAAATGGCTTCAAAATAAATGAGGTAGTCCAAAAATGTAGTCATACCTTGCCAAGTCACTATAGAACATAAGCAAAGGTACCCACTGAAATTGAATATGGTATTTACAGAATTAGCGAACTTTGTGCTCAAAAGAAAGAACGCCAATTCCCTACCTTGGGTAAATACCATCAGTCTGACCGACGAGTAGGGGTGCGAGTGTCAACTGGTGACGAGAACTATCGGCGAGGTCCCAACTCGCCAATAATAGTTCGTGCTAGAGGATCTAAAGCCCTCTTTTTTCTCCTAGAGTCGGATTGCAGGACTTAGGTGCTATTGACCCAGAGACAGACCACAGTACCAGGGTACCTATGTGATAATCTGTCAAAAATGTGAGAAATATCTGGGGACAAAAGATGTTAAACACGGGTGATAACACGGAAGGGGGAGACGACCAATTAAGAGTATGACTGCGGCCTACAGTCACCACATAATCCAAAGTTGTCTCACTCTCACCATATGCTACTCCCGTAATGCACAATATACACAACACCATATAAAATAAAAAATGATTAATGTAAATAATGAAAGCAAGGGAATTGAAAGCCAAGTACGCTTACCACAATTACCAATACCTGAGTGAAGCTCCCGGACAGGCCCCCAATTATATGTGACGGTAACGTGTTGGAAAGGGTGGTCGGCAGTCATCCAAATTTGCAGATGTCAATGCTGGGTTACATACATTTAAGTTATAAAAAAAGGAAAAAAAAAGAGTGACTGCTTGTCTAATAATCTGTGGTAAGGCAAGATACACAAAAACACAAAATTTAAAAAAGTACTTTACTTAATCTAGAAAACAAAATAAAATAAAGACACTTCCTTGGCATTTAAAATAATGTAAAAGAAAAACACATAAAATTATATATAACTAATTGAAAAGGGGGGAACTGGTTACGTTAACAAAGATAAATGGTGCTGGGAATATATGCGCTAGCTATAAACCTCTTATTTGATCACACGAGGTGGGTCAAATTAGGTGTTCACAGCAGGAGCACGAGATATATTCTGGCTGGGAGAGCTGCAAGAGACTCCAACAATGACTGGCGATGATTGTGATTGGCGTGGAGCGGGGGTGGTGTGTTGGGTAGCGGCCAATGAGAACGCAGGACGGCCGCAAGTTGCTAGTTTGCTGGGAGCAGCAGTTGACAGGTCGACCAGGTGTGCAGAAGTGTGGGGAAGGAGGTAGTTGCAGGTGCGTGTGGCTGTCTTGATATATATGTTAAGCCACTATAAAACGTATCATGCATATTGTTGAGAACGTGATGAAGTAAGGAAATAGCAGGCTCAATCTCTGGGAAGAGATTATCGTCACAATATATATATATATATATATATATATATATATATATATATATATATATATATATATATATATATATATATATATATATATATATATATGACCGAAAATGTAAGATTAATAATTCTAACACGAATTTTCTCAATTTTCCTTTTGTTTCTTTTTACTGGTGACGGTAAATGAAAAATCAATTCTCCAAAATTCATTTTTGTTTCTAGTCTGACGCGACACTTGAGCGCGTTTCGTAAAACATATTTCATTTTCAAAGACTTTAGTTTATCCACAAACAACTTATGCCTGAAACAGCATTGGCTCTTATACCTGCATTTGGGTGAGGTGATGTAATACAATAGTGGGGTTAAAAACAAACTTTCATCAAAACACAGAACACGGAACAATGGGTATAGATTTGCAGAAGTTGGGTTAAAAATAGAACTGCAGAAGGCCTATTGGCCCATATTTCTTGATGTTTCTATATTGGAGCGGAGTCTTGAAGTGGGTAGAATATATTTGTGCGTTAATTGGCTGTTGATTGCTGGTGTTGACTTCTTGATGTGTAGTGCCTCGCAGATGTCAAGCCGCCTGCTTTCGCTGTATCTATCAATGATTTCTGTGTTGTTTGCAAAGATTTCTCTGGTGATGGTTTGGTTGTGGGAAGAGAATATATGTTCCTTAATGGAGCCCTGTTGCTTACACATCGTTAAACGCCTGGAAAGAGATGTTGTTGTCTTGCCTATATACTGAGTTTTTTGAGGCTTACAGTCTGCAAGAGGGCATTTGAAGGCATAGACGACGTTTGTCTCTTTTAGAGCGTTCTGCTCTGTGTCTGGAGAGTTTCTCATGAGTAGGCTGGCCGTTTTTTTGGTTTTATAGTAAATCGTTAGTATATATATATATATATATATATATATATATATATATATATATATATATATATATATATATATATATATATATATATATACAACCAACCCTGAGGACAGCACACTCCTAGGACAACCCTGAGGACAGTGCTCCTCTTGGAAGGAATGCCATCGACGAGGTCCTTGGTAAGAAGATCACTGACCTGATGAGGATGAACGAGAGGATTGAAGACATCGATGCCCATGATGCACTCTACCTCATCACCAGATGCTTGTCCCTCCCCAGGCTGACCTATTTTCTAAGATGTTCGCCATCTTTCAACAATATTAAATTAGAAGAGTACGACAGCTTGCTGAAATCAACACTAGAAAAAGCCCTCAATATTTCCCTCAGCGACTCACAGTGGAAACAGGCCTCCCTTCCTGTCAGACTCGGGGGCCTTGGCGTGCGCACAGCAACACAAATTGCTGTACCAGCGTTCCTGTCCTCTTCATAGGGGTCTGACAACTTGGTGAAGGAAATCCTACCTGAGCACCTAGTTCAACAGGCAGGGGTACATGATCCCAGCTTCACAGACTGCACAACCAAATGAGTCTCTCTCGCAGGACCAGCACCCCAACCACCGCCTTCTGAAGCCCATAAGCAATCCAGCTGGGATCGCCCCATTGCCGACCAAGAAGCTGTGACTTTGCTAGAAGCTGCGACAACACCACACGACACTGCCCGACTTAGAGCTGTAGCAGCTCCCCATGCAGGCGATTTCCTATTAGCAACCCCAGGTCAGCAACCGGCACCCGTCTCACACCGCAGGCCTTCCGAATTGCCGTGGCTCTCCGTCTCGCTGCCCCAATCCACACCGAATACAGGTGTATTTGCGGCGAGGCAGAGGCCGACAGTTACGGACGGCATGGCCTTCTGTGCCAAAGGACAGGGGGATGGCATGTAAGACACGGCGAGGTCAATGACATTATTAAGAGAAGCCTTACCACAGCCGGTTGTCCAGCAGAGAGAGAGCCCCGTTACCTAATGTCCCGCAACTCTAATGAGCCTGTTGGTCGCCCAGACGGAATCACGGTGAACCCCTGGAAGAATGTTAGACAGCTGGTGTGGGACTACACTTGCGTTTCAACTCTAGCCAATACCTATGTTGACTTCAGTGCTACTCAAGCAGAGGAGCTGCCAATCACCCGGAAGCGGCCAAGTCACGTAAATACAGAGACCTTGAGCACCACTACAATTTTGTCCCCCATTGCCTCAGAGACACTTGGTGCCTGGGGTAGAAGTGCTGCTAGCTTTTTGAAGGAGTTGGGGTCTAAGCTAATCGAAACAACTAGAGACTAGGGCTGCCAGTTTTCTTTTTCAGCGCCTTAGTGTGGCAATCCAGAGAGGAAATGCTCACTGCATCCATGGTTCCTGCCCGCCATCTGAGGAGCTTGAGGAGCTATTCAACTTGTGACAAGCAGCCTTGTACCCTATATGTAATCAATATTGTAACTTTTTTTGGTGTAATGACATTTTCAAATAAAATTAGATAAATATACACACATACCAAAAGAATAGGGGTGGTAGAAGAAAATATCAAAGTGTTCAGTGAGGATCCATAAGGTCTTCTCTGAGTACTCTTTATTTTCATCTCCGAGGCTATGGGTCCCTACACTTGCACCAGAGGTGGTACCCCTTCTAGGTTAAAATATATATATATATATATATATATATATATATATATATATATATATATATATATATATATATATATATATTGTTGGAAATTTCCAACACTTATCATCCATTATTATATTATGATAAATTACTATTAACCTATTAATTGCAGTAGCTCTTAACACCACTAACCATAGTGTTAATATAAATTAATCTGAGCATATTGCTGATAATATTACTCCTGATAATGTAAATCAAGAGTTATTAATTGAAATTATTCAGTAACAGTTTTTATTCTGTTACGTTCGAATGCTCTGGAGAAGTATAAATATTATCTCCATTTCTCTCTAGAGATCATTTATCGAGAATATTATAATTATTAATTCCCTATAATTTCAACCCAGTTCATATTATCGCATTTCCTTCATAATTGCGCGGGAAAGAATAATTTATGTTTAATAATTTCCGTGGTGAATGCGAGAGCGGGAGAGGGAGGCGGCGACGCCATTGATAGACAACAAGGCACGCACACGAGACAGCGTGGTGAAACACAAGGCATTAATTGAGAATTCTTGTCGATAAGAATTACGTCGACACTCAGTTAATAAGTGGAATTTACTTGCCAGTGTTCTCTAGTGCCTCAACAGTGAACCCAGCGTCTACAATTACCATCCGGGCCGTAAATAAGTGTGCACAGCAGTGAACACTGAGTCCAACAGACGCTCATTTCGGCAAACCTTAGTACTCGGTTACGCTCACAGGTTTTTTCTTTCTGTCTTTAATGCATTGAAGTAGTTAGTGCCTTAGTGAGTAGTTTGCCGTTATGATGAATATATAATAACCATCAAACGTTAGTAATATTTATCACTCAGTTCAGTTCATGAATATATGAGCACAATTTTGTAGCCTAGTCAATTGCTACTTTATATTTCTTGTATTACAGCGTGTATTTGAGACGCCAGCAAGATTCTCATCGATCGTGTTATTTACCTCGAGTTATTTCTCTATGGGGATTCTGTGATCACGAGGACGACTGATGAACTGGCGTTAGAAATCGTCTTACAGCTAAGACCCATTTTTCTTATAAATTTATTCAATTTAATTATTGCTTCTATAATATGATCTCAAATGCATATAATTTGATTACCATATATTTGCATATTGTAGTTAGATTTACCATAATGAACTAGTGACGAACCACACTGGTTCCTAGATATATATGAATTTCTAGAAATAACCCCCAATGTTGATATTTGAGGCTTTGGCTTTAATTAATAATTACAGTCTTTATTATTTTCAAGTGAATATCCATTGAATAATTATCCATAGACACTGGTTCTCTGGTGTCATTCTAATGATCAATTTATTTGTTTTCCCTCTTTTCTCAAAAGCGGGTGGTCCTTCGATTAATTTTAATATAATAATTAAATAATTTATTTTCTGAGTTCAAGCCCCAGATACCCAACATTTTGGTCTCTTCGAACCGGATGCCAATTAATATTTCACTATATCGGTTCTCAAGCACCAAAACCCATTTTGGTCCTTTTCGAACCGGATAAATATCATTTAATATTAACCATTTCAGTTCTCAGACCAGAACAACATTTTGGTCTTATCGAACTGGTACATACCAATTACCATTAAACTGTATCCGTTCTCAGAAACCAAAACAACATTTTGGTCTCTTAGAACTGGATACAACCCAAGAAATTCTTACAATTAGTCCTGTACTAATGAGTAGTACATACATTATCTTTTTGTGCTGACCCTAGCAAGGGTGGGATTCAACATTACAGTAACTCTGATTAGAGTGCCCCATATCAATTATTTGTGTATTCATTATTTTGTGTGTGGTTTTGAGTGTTGCTGTATGATCACCATTACATCTAATGGTGATAATGATGAGCTAGCCGGACGAAAGTTAATGGTGACATGCAGACACCACTCAAAATCTTTAGCTATATACTTGTTAGGTAGGGACATTTAACCTCAAAGTGAGGTAGAGTTTAATTTAGCCAGAACTCAGGCTATACTCAATATTAATTATCAACTAATGACAAGTTTCCCAGCTTCATTAGTAATATTCAATCAAGTCCTATGAATTTGGACTTAAAGCTAACATGGCTACTCCTGAGCAATTAAGGAGAACCTATATTGGCCTCAAAGGCCATTTAACTAGACTAATCAATAAGTCTGATGACTTGTCCAAGGCAACTCCCATTGATTACTATCTACTAAATCATCAGTGAGAGTAGCTAATCTTAAGTTTGATCAAGTTAAATCAGCAAGTCAGTCTTATCTTAACTCACTGAATGCTACTGAAACTGATCTAGAGGAATTAGATCAAATTGTAGCAAATATTTCACAACACGAAGATGAGACTCAAGATAAATTTGATGTACTATCCAGTATAGTAAACCATCAATCCAATACAAATTCTACTATGTCTCAATCCAGTAATCAATTACCTGAGGTTCGTCTACCTACTTTAGACTTACCTACATTTGCAGGGCTGGATGAAGAAAATTGGGACACATTTTGGACTTCATTTGAAGTTCATATCCATAACAGGTCTTATCTTGACCCAATTTCTAAATTTTCATACCTGATTAGTCTTCTCAAAGGGGAGCTAAAAGGTTAAAATAACTTAATCTTAGCTCTCACTGAGAGTAATTATGTGGAAGCTATCAAACTGCTGAAGTTGAATTATTGCAATCAGGAGTTAAGTATAGCTAACCTTTATTACCAATTGCTAGATCTGAATGCACAAGTAACAGACCAGACTCACTTCAAAGCTTCAGGCTAGAAGCAGAGTCTCTAGTGAAGGCCTTAGGTACTAAAGTGATGTACCAGCTTCAGAATGGTCAATCAAGTTACTTTTGCAGAGGAAATTACCTCAAATTATCCTAGCAGAAATGGTTCACATTATAAAACTGAGTTTCTCACTCTCGAGCAAATATTCGAGGGGCTGAGAATAACAGTTAACAGGTTGAAGACTCATGATAAGATTAAACCTGAGTCTAAATTCCTAACATTGACATCTCAGTCAACCCTAAATTGACTTTGAATAAATCCAATAATCTAAGCCTAAGACTACTCCACTCCACTGGAAAGGGGAGTAGTAGTGTAGGTATTATACTGTATCTCCCTCTGACACTGCAACTGATGTGTCTACTAAAGGGACAAATTCATCAGAGAGAGAAGGTGCTTGTTCTGCGATCAAGAACATCTCACCTACAATGTACGGTTTATCCTAACTTTAACACCAGGATTAAAAAACTTCAAGAATTACACAGATGCACCAAGTGCATGGGTTTCTCATGAACCCAGTAATGTGTTGTGCAGCTACGTTTATGCAGTAGATGCCACAGGTGTACATCATTATGCCTTATGTAGAACAATTTCTACCCACCTGTGACACCTGGGAAGAATTCTATGAATTCTACCACGTACAATATTGCAAAGTACATCAGGAAATAAGTGTACTTGCTACTGAGGCAGGCAATAATACACTCTGCCTACAGCTCAACTTAAACTAATAGACAAGAAATCTAGAGTCAACACTAGAGGTCTCTTTGATCAGGATCACAGAAAACTTTATCACGCAACAATTAGTGGAGCAGTTAAAATTAAACCTGCCAAAAGTGTGAGACTGAACATTTCTGGGTTCTTGACTATAGTGGACCTCGTGAATACCAAGTAGTCAAGGTATTAGTGAGACTTGGATCTTCTACTAGTCCAATACAAGCGGTAGTAGTTGAAAAAA
>WNGS01154290.1:0-15877 GCA_020271785.1 Procambarus virginalis
GCCATCCAGCTTCCTCATTGGCCGCCAACCCACACTCCACTCCGGTCCTCGCCAATCACAATCCTCGCCAGTTATTGTTGGAGTCCCTTGCGTTTCTGCCAGCCAGAATATCGTGTGCTCTCAAGCTATGAACACCTAAGTGACTCACCTTGTGTGGTCAAATAGAGGTTTATAGTTAGTGCATATATTCCAGCATTCATATTTATTTACTTTTGTATGTCAATTCTCCTCCCCATTAACGTAATCTATTTTCATGTTATGTATTTTTTCCACTTGACATTTTTACCAGTAAGCCAAGATTTTGCATTTGTTTCAATTTGTGTTTTTTTATTGTTATTAAAATCCATTTTTTTATTATTGTCTTTATATTTCTTACCTTACCACAGATTACCAATCACGCAGTCATTCTTTTTTTCTCTTTTTTTTCCTTTTCTTTTTTTTATATATTATATGTGGCCCAGCACTGACACCTGCTAGTTGGAAGACTGCCGACCACCATTTCCAACTCGTTACCGTCACATATAAATGGGGGCCTGTCCACGGAGCTTCACTCAGGTATTGGTAATTGTGGTAAGCACTTGGCTCTTATTTCCCTTGCTTCCATTATTTACATTAATCATTTTTATTTTATATGGTGCTGTGTATATTGTACATTACGGGAATAGCATATGGTGAGAGTGAGACAACTTTGGATTACGTGGTGACTGTAGGCCGCAGTCATACTCTTAATTGGTCGTCTCCCCCTTCCGTGTTATCCTCCGTGTTTAACATCTTTGTCCCCAGATATTTCTCACTTTTTGACAGATTATCACATAGGTACCCTGGTACTGTGGTCTGTCTCCGGGTCAATAGCACCCAAGTCCTGCAATCCGACTCTAGGAGGAAAAAGAGGGCTTTAGATCCTCTAGCACGAACTATTATTGGCGAATTGGGACCTCGCCGATAGTTCTCGTCACCAGTTGACACTCGCACCCCTACTCGTCGGTCAGACTGATGGTATTTACCAAAAGGTAGGGAATTGGCGTTCTTTCTTTTGAGCACAAAGTTCGCTAATTCTGTAAATACCATATTCAATTTCAGTGGGTACCATTGCTTATGTTCTATAGTGACTTGGCAAGGTATGACTACATTTTTTGGACTACCTCATTTATTTTGAAGCCATTTAGTGTTTCACTTGTATTTTAAACTTAGTTTTCACTAATTAGTAGGATTTTCTTGCCTTTATCCTCCCATAGTGAGTACCAGGTACAAGATTTCCTGCGACCTTATTCATTTACCATCTTGAATTAACTTTAATTATTAATAATTCCCCACAGGATAGGTATCAGTTGCCACGTTTCCTGTTTCTGACACTCACCATATTCTCACTATATTCGTGTCTCCTTTGTTTTGCTATATTTTCACCATGTTCCGCTTACAAGCTTTCAAAGCAGATCCAGAAAGTGAAATAGGGACCTTACGTCACGCTAAGAGGGTCGATTTGTTAACTCTTGCACATGAGTATCACTTAGAAGTTCCTGATGGAGCCAACAAATTTGCCATTAATAATATGATACTGGATCACCTTGCTGATGAAGGTATTATAGATTCTTCTACTCATGAACAGTACATTATTTCAGATAAAGATGACTTGAGAGCGATAAAGCTCAAATTGGAACTTGCCAAGATCGAGCTACAGCAACAACAAGAAGCAGCTGCAAGCAGAGAGCGTGAAGCTGCAATCAGAGAGCGTGAAGCTGCCCTCAGAAAGGAAGAACAAGCGCGTGAAGCTGCCCTCAGAAAGGAAGAAGAAGCTGCCCTCAGAAAGGAAGAAGCTGCCCTGAAGAAGGAAGAAAGTGAACGTGAGTTGGCCTTATACAAACAGCGACTCGAGATACAACGCGACCACGACAAACGACAGGCAGAAGCAATGCTAGAATGTCGTAACCGAGAACTCACGAGGGACGCTGCACACCAAGCTCAACTCCAACAAGCGGCAGCTAGTCTTCCTCCCAGTTTCAATATCTCCCATGCAAGTAAGTTAATGCCCCCGTTCCTCGAAACGGAGGTTGATGTGTTCTTTACCACTTTTGAGACCCTTGCTGTTCAACTTAATTGGCCTGACGACCAATGGGCTACCCTTCTCAGAGTACATTTAACAGGTAGAGCAGCAGTCACACTCAGCACTTTGGCTTCGGAAAACGACTACACCACCCTGAAACAAGCTGTGTTGGACGCCTACCTTCTCTCCACCGAAAGCTATCGACGAAAGTTTCGTGACTACGTCAAGGCAAGTACCACCACCTTCTTAGAATTTGCTAACACCAAACAAAGATATTTCATGAAATGGCTGGAGGCAGCACATGTCTCTACTTTTTCAGAACTTGTCAACCTCATACTGGTTGAAGAATTTTTGAGACGTGTACCTCCTCCTGTCCGCCTATACTTAGCAGACAAGGAAGAGACGGAGTTAGTGAAGTGTGCGAAGTCAGCTGACACTTACAGCCTCATCCACCGGCTGACTCCAGATCCTACCAGCAAGAAGTCTTGGTACAGTTACGAGAAAGCGAGCCCAGATCAAGGTACCTCTCAACTGTACTGCAGGTATTGTCGATTATATGGACACACCATTGACAAATGTGGTAAGTCCCAATCTAAAGGTAACGTCGAACCCCCTAAGTCTAAACCTACTCACCCTAAGTCCGGTAAGCCTGTAATGAATGTTGGTGTTCATGCTAATGATCTCTCTCTCTTTACCAAGCATCTATATCCAGGAACTATCTCTACCCACGGTTCAGATTCAGAGGGACGTTTCGGACTTAAGATCCTACGGGACACAGCGGCTCTACAATCGATCGTCTTGAAATCGGCTGTGCCCAACGTCGCCTACACAGGAGAGACTGTGTTCATCACTGACCTTACTGCTACAACTCCTTATCCCTTGCCCGAGTTTACCTGGATTGTCCCTTCGTGACCGGTGAAGTCCAAGTCGCCGTCAGGGAAAAGCCTTTTCCCATGCCTGGAGTGCAACTTCTCCTGGGCAACGACTTGGCAGAAGACCAACAACCAAACAACCTGATCGTCAAGGACATATCCAAGGTAAGCAACTCTGTGGTGGATAACCCGATTTTTGAACATTTCCCAGTAAAGGTTCAAGAGAGTGATGAAGGTTCTCCTCCTGTTATGGTGACCACCCGTGCTCAAGCTGCACGTCCACAGCCAGCCGACTCTACTGCTACCGCTGTCCCTCAGGACCCTTCGAAACTACCCCCTAACCTGACCGCGGTGGAGTTCCGTAAGTTACAGAGAGATGATCTTACATTGACACCATTATTCTTTCAGGCTGAAACCCAATCCGACAGTGTTCCTGGGTTCTTTATGGAGAACGAAATACTCTATCGCAGGTATAGACCCAGTAAACTGAAGGACGAGGACGATTGGGCAAACGTTGAACAACTAGTGATTCCCACCAGCCTGCGGCCCACGATTCTACACCTGGCCCACGGCGCTTTGTCACACTATGGGTTCAACAAGACTTACCATGGAATTCGACAAGACTACTACTGGCCAGGTATGGTAAACGACATCAAAACTTATGTCAAATTATGCCACGTGTGTCAGTTAGCCGGGAAACCGAACGTTTCCATTCCCAGAGCACCACTGATACCCATCCAGGTGCCTGAGGAACCGTTCCACAAGCTCATTATCGACTGCGTTGGTCCTTTGCCTCGGACCAGTGCAGGCAACGCATATATCTTAACCATCCTGTGTCCTACCACCAGATTTCCGATAGCAGTTCCAGTGAAAAATATTACAGCTGCTACAGTGGTGAAGAATCTACTGAAAATCTTCACCCAGTATGGATTTCCGAGGGAGATTCAGAGCGACTGTGGTACCAACTTCACCAGTGATCTCTTCAAACGGACTCTGGAGGAGTTCAACATCAAACAGGTACTGTCCAGCCCCTATCATCCTGCTTCACAGGGTTCTCTCGAGCGTAGTCATCAAACCATCAAGGCACTCTTAAAAAAGTTCTGTAATGAGACCTCAAAGGATTGGGATAGGCAAATTGATCTCATCATGTGTATTTTCAGAAGTCTTCCCAACGAGTCACTAGGAGTATCTCCTTATGAGATGCTCTACGGACGTAAGTGCCGTACACCTCTCAAGGCTTTCAAGGATTCTCTACGTGATGACACCTTCAGTGAGCATCAGAGTGTGCCCCAGTATCTTCAAAATCTCCGACACATTCTAGAGAGGGTCCATTCCTTTGCCAGCAACAACCTACAGAAAGCCCAGGAGAGGATGAAGACTCGTTACGACCGGCACTGTAAAGTAAGGAAGTTTACACCAGGAGACTTAGTGCTTGCCTATTTCCCTATCCCAGGTTCTCCTTTACAGAACAGGTTCTCAGGACCCTACCGTGTTAAGGAGTGCCGGAACAACTTCAACTACGTTCTCGAGACCCCCGATAGGCGGCGGAAGACCCAGCTGTGCCACATTAATTTACTCAAGCCCTACCATGGGGTTCCTCCCACTGTGTTAACCAATTTCACCTCATTTACAGGTCCATACAGCCACAGTGAGACCTTCCCTGCTTCTCCTTCCGAGAGCACTGACACTGAGACAGCGCTCTCTAACTCGGAAATCCTTACTAACCTTCAACATCATTTTCAGGACGATAATAGTGCTCCACTAATCAAACTCGTCAGAGAATATCAAGAGTTGTTTCGAGATGACCCCCAAGAGTGTACTGTAACTCAGCACGACATCCAACTGCTACCTGACACCCAGCCGATTCGCCAACCATTCTACCGAATCAGCCCGAGCAAAACGGAAGTCATGCGGGCTGAGGTACAGTATCTCTTGGACCATGGACTGGCTACCCCCTGTGAGTCCCCCTGGGCCTCACCATGCATCCTGGTACCCAAACCTCACGGCAAAATCCGTCTGTGTACGGATTATAGGAAGTTGAACCAGGTCACAGTGAAGGACGCCTACCCAATACCCAGGGTAGACGACATTTTGGATGCCATTGGTAATGCCCGCTACCTGTCTCAGGTAGACCTACTAAAGGGCTACTACCAGGTGAGTTTAACGGAGCGAGCTAAGGTACTGTCCGCCTTTATAACCCCGTTTGGTCTCTACAGGTACAATCGCCTTCCCTTTGGACTCTGCAATGCCCCAGCCACCTTTCAGAGAGCTGTCAACCGCGTCATCCAGGGCTTGGAAAACACCTACGCCTATTTGGACGACATCGTGGTAGCATCCAACACCTGGAGCGAACACCTGCTCCAGCTACAACGATTGTTCTACAAGCTCCTGAAAGCCGGCCTCACCATCAATTTGGGCAAGTCCACCTTCGCGAAAGGTAAAGTGCGGTACCTGGGTCATGTTATAGGGAGTGGCAGCCTGGCTCCGTTAAACATTCACATTCAAGCAATCCAACAGTATCCACAGCCTACTACCAGGAAGCAGCTCCTGCGCTTCCTTGGTCTTGCTTCCTATTACCGTAGGTTTGTGAAGAATTTTAGCACTGTTGCAACCCCATTAATCACCTTAACCAGTCCCAAGCAACGGTATAATTGGACCAGAGAGCAAACCGTTGCATTCGAACAACTCAAATTCCTCCTCTGTTCTAATCCCATTCTCGCCTCACCAGATATCAAGAAGCCTTTCATCCTCCATGTCGACGCCAGTGGTACCGGCATCGGAAGTGTCTTAATGCAGCAGCGAGGCGAGGAGGTTCTACCTGTCAGCTACTACAGTTGCAAGTTGAAGCCTCATCAGAAGAACTACAGTACTATAGAGAAGGAACTCCTGTCCATCGTCCTGAGCTTACAACACTTTGCACCATATCTGCACGGTGCTAGGTCCACTACCATCTATTCGGACCACAACCCTCTGAGATTCTTACATCAAGCCCAATTTAATAACCAACGTCTGCTGCGATGGGCTTTATATCTTCAAGGCTTCAATTTAAAGATCTGCTACATCAAGGGGCCTGATAACATCATCGCTGACGCCCTCTCCAGAGTGCATGAGGTAGAGGCAGCTCCACCTCCCACTCTACCTCCAGTGGACATGATTCACCCGAAACAGCAGGCTTCGGGGGAGAGTTGTGACGATAATCTCTTATCAGAGATTTAGCCTGCTATTTCTGTGTCTCATCCCGTCCTCATCAATATACAAGATACGTTTTGTAGTGGCTAAACGTATATATTAAGATAGCCACACGTACCAGCAACTCCCTCCTCCCCCCACTCCAGCACCTGCTGTACGCACCTGGTCGACGCGCCGAACCCTTCAACTGCCTAACTAGCGACTTGCGGCCATCCAGCTTCCTCATTGGCCGCCAACCAACACTCCACTCCGGCTCCTCGCCAATCACAAGTCCTCGCCAGTTATTGTTGGAGTCCCTTGCGTTTCTGCCAGCCAGAATATCGTGTGCTCTCAAGCTATGAACACCTAAGTGACTCACCTTGTGTGGTCAAATAGAGGTTTATAGTTAGTGCATATATTCCAGCATTCATATTTTATTTACTTTTGTATGTCAATTCTCCTCCCCATTAACGTAATCTATTTTCATGTTTATGTATTTTTCCACTTGACATTTTTTACCATTAAGCCAAGATTTTGCATTTGTTTCAATTTGTGTTTTTTTATTGTTATTAAAATCCATTTTTATTATTGTCTTTTATATTTCTGACCTTACCACAGATTACCAATCACGCAGTCATTCTTTTTTTTCTCTTTTTTTTTCCTTTTCTTTTTTTATATATTATATGTGGCCCAGCACTGACACCTGCTAGTTGGAAGACTGCCGACCACCATTTCCAACTCGTTACCGTCACATATATATATATAGTGTTGTGTGTGGGCATGGGACGGACACGTGGTGAGCAAGGTCCTACTCTTGAACCAATTTCAACGTGGATCACGATGCCTGAGCCAGCCAAGACTTGACCCATGTAGGTATGAATACCTGCTGAAGGCCCCGGGGGTGACAAGAAGAACCGTATCTCCTTCATTCCAACACAATGAACGTAGAAAGGTGCGTTGTCTGAGCTTCGTGTATGGCGAGGCAGGTGCAGTGTTTTGGTGAGGGTGAGGGAAGGGTCGCCGCCGTCTCAGTGTCGCAAACCCACCAGCCCCCAGGTGGGGTGCGGGACGAGGGAGGAGTGAAGGGGAGAGGCTCTCGAGCTGCCTACAGCGATGTTATTCGAAAGAGCAGAGGTACTGTTGGGACGGCACTGGGCCGCCTTGTGGTGTACCTGGCCCCACGCTCCCCTCGTGTGTAAATAGTCCTTGGGCCTGTTACGATATACCGTATCGTGTTATTTCGTCGCATAAAGGCACGGCGATTTAATAGTAATACATTCATTATTACAGGAAGAACAAGGTTAACGACCATGCCGGTCGTTAACGGTCAGCACGATGTGCCTCGTCCGGTGGCGGGAATTTGTTAGCCAATCAGAAGCACCGGGCGAGGTAATGAGGGCTCATCGGAGCAGGTGGAGAGACAGACATCTACTCCCCTCCAGTCAGACAACATGCTGTCGTCGCTTTTGGATGCGTGACCAACTGACCCATCTGTTAGTGTGCTCCACCGTCACGACGAAGGAAGAGGACCTCGTTGCGTGGTCCTAGTATCTCTCTCTCAATATATATATATAACTGTACTTATGTACAATGCCTCAATATATATAGACATGTTATATAGTGTATATAATGTACACTCTTGTGTTTGCGATATAGCTGAATATATCCATGATGAAGCTTTTAGATAAACTTATTTATTGTCCTTTGTCAGACCTCAGCACAAAGTGTGTCGCACCTGACAATAGGTCCGGCTGAGGCTGACACCTGAT
The DNA here is from genome assembly GCA_020271785.1 of Procambarus virginalis. Taxonomy (NCBI): domain Eukaryota; kingdom Metazoa; phylum Arthropoda; class Malacostraca; order Decapoda; family Cambaridae; genus Procambarus; species Procambarus virginalis. The sequence continues at coordinate 7,851 of WNGS01154290.1, forward strand.
CAAATTAATATACCCCGTTATATTACTAAGGAAAACACTCGGAACAAACTTATTTTAAATGTGTTGGGTGGTCGACAGTTCGATCCCAACACATATGGGGGCCTGTCCGGGAGAGTTTTGAGCAAGACACACTGTGTACACTTGTAGCACCCATTGCTAGTTGTCTAGATATCCAGCCAGTTAAAGTTTTCGTCATGGATCGTGTCCAAGAATTTATAACAAAAGAGGACCCATTGATTTTGGAGAGCTGTACGAAAGAACAGCTGAAGCAAATCGCCGAACACTATGAGATAGAACTAGTGTCGACTAAAGTGGTCTATATGAGACAAGAACTTGGAAATAAAGTAAGGTCTCGACGCGAAGACGTAGGAGCGGTAGGATTAGATGTGAGTGCAAAGGAAAGTGGGGATCCAGATAATGAAGTATCTTCTAATACGTCTCATAGGAGTGGAAGTTTAGATTATGAATTGGAACGTTTGAAACTTGAAGCTCAAATTAAGAGGGAAGAGAGACAGTTTGAATTAGAAAAATTGCAAGACGATTTGAGAGCGAGAAAGCGACTTGAGAGCGACTTGAGAGCGAGCAAAAAACGCGTGTAGAATTAGAAAAGGAGAAAACGAAGCAAATGGAAATCGAAGCAAATAAATTTGTGGCTGCTCAGAGGCGAGGGCGAGAGGGACCCTCGGAGAGCATACCTATGCCTGCAGCCTATGATCACAAGGCACGTGAAAAGGAGGTTCCACAATTTTGTCCAGAAGAGTCGGAGTCTTTTTTTGAGCATTTTGAAAAAGTTGCTACACTAAAGCAGTGGCCAGAGGAGGATTGGGCCCAATTGGTGCAAATAAGATTGACTGGGGCGGCGAGAGAGGCCTATACACAGCTCTCTCTAGAAGATTGTAAAAATTACTGGACGGTGAAAAACAGCGTATTAAGATCATTTCTACTGACACCTGAAGCTTACCGGAAGCGGTTCAGAGAAATGGTAAAGACACAGAGGAGCACATATGCTGAAACAGCCAGAGATTTGGAACGTAGATTCCAAAGATGGATGGGTTCCGAAAAGGTAGAATCTTTCGAAGACTTGAAACAATTGATGTTAATGGAAAAATTCTTGGAGATGGTGACTCCAGACACCAGGTTTAAGGTTCAAGAAGCAGGAATAAAAACACTCTTAGAAGCAGCGGACAAAGCAGATGTAATTACGGAAGCTTACAGAAGTCTCCAAGAACATAAAGAAAAAGGTCACACAAAGTTGCAGGGTAGTAAAAGACAGTATACGTGGAACAGTGGAGATGGTCGTGGATATACTGGCAAATCGATAGCCAGACAAAGTCAGGGGTATGTGGAATTTTCTCCGTCGGGAGGTGACGCATTCGAGGGTCAAGGAGGAAGTACAACATCATCTAGAAATCGAGGTACAGGACAATGGAGACGTGGCGATTCCTATTATAACGGACAACGTGGTTCGAGAGGACGAGGTTTCCCGTCTCAGGTAATATGCTACACATGCAACAAGCCTGGACACTTAAGTAGAGAGTGTAGGCAAGGCAGGAGAGTGGTGTCCCTCACAGTAAGTAAATACAGTCGTCCTTATAAAAGTTTACAGGAGGAATTGCCCCAGGTGATGACGTTCATTACGAAAGGATATAACCCTTTCATTAGCAAAGGCATGGTGAGTATTGGGGGTCAGCCTGACCAACCAGTCAAAATATTACGTGACACAGGAGCGAATCAGAGCTTAATACTGAAAAGCCTGATTCCTGAGTACACATCTTGTATAAACGGACAAATAATTAAGGTACGGGGTATAAATTCAGAGATGGACATACCTGTGTGTACAGTAAAGCTAACCTCTGATTACTTTACAGATGAAGTGATGTTAGGAGTGTGCTCGGACATACCCATTCCTGGAGTACATGTCATCTTGGGTAACGATTTGTGTGGTTCAAGTGTATTGCCAGAGGTACTGTGCAGTGATACACCAACCGGACATCAAAACAATTTGGAAGATGAGAAGTGTGATAACATAACACTCGCCAGTATTCTGGATGATCCCTCGGAAGATGATCAAATGGAAGTATATCCGGCCTGTGTCGTAACCCGAGCGCAGAGTGCTCGACTAAGAGATGTGCCAGAGAGGATGGACGTATCTTCTGCAGAGGAGGAAGAGGTGGATTTTGGCCTAAAGGATTTGTTCGAGGAACGTACAGCACCAAGTACAGCGAGAGTGGAAGTAAGACCACAATTACCATCCCACATAAAGGTAAGCAAACCAGATTTTATAGCTGCCCAGAAATTAGAATTTGATAAATATATTAAGGAAGCAAAGGGAGGAAATGCTTGTATCACGTCACCCACTTACTATTACCTGGACGACGGGGTTTTGATGCGAAAATGGCGATCAGACCATGCGCCAGCTGACAAAGACTGGGTTGAAAAGGATCAAGTGATTGTACCTAAAAGTTATAGGAACTCTGTATTGGAAGTTGCCCATGCATTAGAAATGGCGGGACATCTAGGTGTCCATAAGACACTTAGGAAAATAAAAGAGCATTTTTATTGGCCCGGTATGGCTGCCGACGTAAAAAGGTATTGCAGAACTTGTTTATCCTGTCAGAGAGCGGGAAAACCTGCTCCAGCGCTTCCTAGAGCCCAACTAAAGCCAATTCCAGCATTTGGGGAACCTTTTGAAAGGATCATAGTGGATTGCGTAGGTCCCCTACCCAGAACAAGAAAAGGGAACGAATACTTATTTACCATCATGTGCTCAGCGACTCGTTTTCCCGAGGCATTTCCCGTGCGAAAGATAACCTCCAGAATATTGCTTGACAGGTTACAGCAATATTTTTCGTGGGTAGGAATGCCGAAGGTTTTGCAATCCGATTTGGGCAGTAATTTTCAATCAAAGCTGTTCCGTAAGACAATGAAGGATTGGGACGTGAAACAGGTTAGGTCATCTCCTTACCATCCCCAATCTCAAGGGGCCATTGAACGTTTTCATGGCACTATGAAGAGCCTTTTGCGAATTTATTGTGCTGAGCAAGGAGCTCAGTGGGACGAGGCCATCGCCCCAATAATGTTTGCTATCAGGGATTCGGTAGTAGAGTCCTTAGGCATGACACCATTTCAATTAGTATATGGGCACACGGTGAGAAGTCCGATAGTTATGTTGAAGGATCGGCTAACATCTGAAGGTTCAAGAGATAATATGGAAACGTATGTTCAGAAGTTTAAATGCAGATTGTCCAGGGCGCGAGAGTTGGCGAGGCAAAACTTGAAAATGTCACAAGCAAACATGGCAAGATATTACAACAAAGGTACCAAAAAGAGAAGTTTTAACGTAGGTGATAAGGTATTGGTCTATCTACCGGTAAAAGGGACGGTAAATGATTCAAAATTTTGTGGACCCTATATGGTCAAGAAGAGACTTGGTGATTTGACTTACGTAATACACATGCCTGACAGACCAAGAAAATCCCAGATATGTCACGTAAACTTAATGAAAAGGTATTGGGATAGAGATGAGGATGGGCAACTAGACACTGCTGTTATGTGTGTAGTTTCCAACGAGTTTACAGAATTAAACCATAAGAGGCTAGAAAGAGCAGACGGAGCCCGAATCTCTAATTCTCAGTGGTTACGAGATATAAATGAACACTTGACATACTTAGATGATCAAAGAAGGCAGGACATAGAGGAGATTCTCATAAAATACATATCACTATTCTCGGACGTACCACGACGACACCGCGAAATTACGCACGAGGTAAATGTAGGAGAAGCTCGCCCAATAAAGCAACATCCTTATAGAGTAAATCCTGAGAAGAGAGAGATTATGCGACGCGAGGTACAATATCTATTGGATAACGATCTAGCAGAATTGAGCGACAGTGATTGGAGCTCACCTTGTCTACTGGTGAAAAAGCCAGATGGCACACATAGGTTGTGCACGGATTACAGAAAGGTGAATTCGGTCACTGTCACAGACTCGTACCCAATTCCTCGAATTGAGGATTGTATCGACCAAATAGGACACGCCCAGTTCGTATCTAAAATTGACCTTCTGAAAGGGTACTATCAGATACCCCTCTCAGAGAGTGCCAAGAGAATCTCTGCCTTTGTGACACCTGACGGTCTTTATCAATATAAAGTACTACCATTCGGTATGAAAAATAGTGGAAGTTGTTTCCAGAGAGCCATGAATAAAATCCTACAAGGAATGGTAGGTTGTACAGTTTATATTGATGACATCATAGTGTATTCACACTCGTGGGAAGAACACCTTCATCAACTAAAAGAGTTGTTTGATAAATTGGATGAGGTAAATCTGACTGTTAATCTCCCAAAAAGTGAATTCGGTAAAGCAAAATTACAATATCTTGGATACATCGTAGGACAAGGGGAGGTTGCCCCTGTCAGACAAAAAGTTGAAGCCATAGATAAGTACCCTGTGCCTAGAGGGAGAAGAGATTTACTCAGGTACCTAGGCATGGTGGGGTACTATAGAAAATTCTGCAGAAATTTTGCAACCATTGCAGCACCATTAACAGGACTTTTAGCGAAGCATAAGAAGTGGCAGTGGGACGAAGCCTGTCAAGAATCGTTTAATAAAACGAAATCATTGCTAACAGAAGCCCCTGTATTGGTTTCACCCGATTTTCAGAAGCCATTTTCACTCTTTGTCGATGCTAGTGATGTAGGTGCGGGCGCTGTTTTGACGCAGGACCATAATGGAACTTGTAAACCAGTGTCCTATTTCTCTAGGAAATTTTTACCAAATCAACGAGCGTATAGTACCGTAGAAAAGGAAACCTTAGCCTTGGTAATGGCGCTACAGTATTTTGAGGTATACGTGGGAGCGGGCATAGGACCTGTTACGGTCTTCACAGATCATAACCCCCTCGTATTTTTAAGTAAAATGAAGAATACCAATCAGCGCCTAACCAGGTGGGCTCTGATATTACAAGACTATAACTTAAATATAGTACACATTAAAGGAAAGGAAAACGTAATGGCTGACGCATTATCCCGCAGCATGGTATAAAGAAAACAGTAGACAGCGTGAATTAAGACGTTTTAGAAAAGGAAATAAGAAAATAGTGAAGTGATGAAAGACGGTAGACCTCAGGAAAGTACTTGTGCATCAGCCACACCGTCCAAAGCGGTGTGTTTCAGAAAACGTACCTATGTAATTTTTTGTATATGCTTATAAAGATAATTTGTTGTTAAAACAGATTTCGTGTGCAGTTGGAGGCAAAAGAGATCCTGTACGCCAAAGATCAGTGGTCAGTAGGTACGGCACCATGTCTACAAAATAAGGTATGTCGGATAAGACATGTCATTATTATAATAAGTTAAATCTTTGTAGGAGGGACGAAAAAGGAATAGTGCTACATTCGGTAGAGAAAATTAGTGTGGATGTTCCGAAATAACACTCTTTTAAGGGGGGAGGAGTGTTACGATATACCGTATCGTGTTATTTCGTCGCATAAAGGCACGGCGATTTAATAGTAATACATTCATTATTACAGGAAGAACAAGGTTAACGACCATGCCGGTCGTTAACGGTCAGCACGATGTGCCTCGTCCGGTGGCGGGAATTTGTTAGCCAATCAGAAGCACCGGGCGAGGTAATGAGGGCTCATCGGAGCAGGTGGAGAGACAGACATCTACTCCCCTCCAGTCAGACAACATGCTGTCGTCGCTTTTGGATGCGTGACCAACTGACCCATCTGTTAGTGTGCTCCACCGTCACGAAGGAAGAGGACCTCGTTGCGTGGTCATAGTATCTCTCTCTCAATATATATATATAACTGTACCTATGTACAATGCCTCAATATATATAGACATGTTATATAGTGTATATAATGTACACTCTTGTGTGTTTGCAATATAGCTGAATATATCCATGATGAAGCTTTTAGATAAACCTATTTATTGTCCTTTGTCAGACCTCAGCACAAAGTGTGTCGCACCTGACAATAGGTCCGGCTGAGGCTGACACCTGATCAAATTAATATACCCCGTTATATTACTAAGGAAAACACTCGGAACAAACTTATTTTAAATGTGTTGGGTGGTCGACAGTTCGATCCCAACACAGTCCTGCTCCTGTGCCAGGTAAGTCCACAATGAACTTTTTGTTCCAAGTAGCGAATCTTAAACAACAACAGCTCAAATTTTTTCCAAATGGATTTCATAACTTTAATTCTTAGTGCTTCAATATGCTTAAAAATCATGAGCATATGAGCAAAAGTATGCAGAAGGCATGCGTTGAAACTTTCCTTTGTAAAATGAAATATATGGATTAATTGTTCAACAATAAATAATCTTCTGTTTCAAGGTCATGAGATTCTCAGCAGCTGTAACACTGCTTAGAGACAAACTACTGGTGCCATCAGAAGGCTGGTAAGTGCTGCTTCACAAAGATGCAAGTTATATATAAACTGGCACAGTAGAAATTCTGCCAAGCTTGTCAATGTTAAAATCCATTCCCTGAGTATAGGAAAAATGTCCCCAAAATTTAGTCACTTTTCAAAATTGCAGATGGTTACTAGAGGCCTCAAATACTGACTTGAGGATTCAGTGTACTGTACCTGCAGCACTTTCAACTATTGCAAAGTTCTTTACTTGCAATCAGAAATGGTTTGGCACGTTTCCATTCACCTAATGAACTGTTCACGTAGCAGTAAATAAGTATCCATGAGTTGTCAACTGTTGTGGAGTTGTATCCTGGGAAGGATCAGTACTTTGACCCTAGGGACCTCGATACAAGCTTATCACACAGGCTGCTGCTTCCTTAACAAATTTAATAAATTTTGCATATGTGCACCATTGGTTAAACATCATGATAGTATGTGCATTTCTAAGGCTAAAGTGTGGCCATTATTATAAGTGACCTTAACGAACATTAAGACCACCCTGGGAATATTAGAACCTACCGGTAGCTAGCTTGGAAGCACTATTGTAAAGTGATGAAAACTTAAGATGGTTAATCATTTGCCCCTCAATAGAATCTTTAGTGAATACATAATAGTGAATAATCTTTAGTGAATGTATAATACCTTTGATATCACTCGCCTTATGTTCTGTTCTCACATTGATGTCTTGGGTGATGTTAAGTGTCGTTTGAATATCTAGCAACATAGTGCTAGTCTTCTTAGCTTAATGTCTTCTTTTAATATATGGGCTGGTTATAAATAAAAAAGTTACTTTCTGTAAAGACATCCCAGTATTATCTCAGTCTGATATCTTGGCCCTTCACTTAATTTTCTTCTGATACCCTTTTTTTTCCCCAATTACAGTATCAGGAGCAGAAACTTGGATTTACATATAGAAGAGTCCCCTAGATCTTGACCAACATTTGACCATTCCACAGTATGCAACCCACAATAACTGCCTAACTCCTGAGAACCTAGTTCCTGATAGGGGTAAAGTGGTATCAGATCCAAGGAAATTTGCTAGAATATCTTGTCCTATTTGTGAATCGAACTCTGATGCGATTGGTTGTTCCCTGTGCACTACAGATCACAATGGGCTATTCTTTACTGCTAGTTGGGATGATTTTAAGAATTTATATACAAAGGTCAGAATATTAATCGCTCCTAACCATGAGTGTTAAATAACTGAAAAAAAGACAAGTTCCTTATTGTGCGCAAACTAATTATATCAATCGGCACGAGCAGATTGTAACAGTTTACCATCAATAAATATTTCGTGCGTCGTTTTCTTTTATTGTTAACTACAGAAAATTATATGAATCGTATTTTCTACACAAACTGAAGAATAGCATTTCTCCCTCCCCTACTATCATGCAAGAGGAGCCACACATCTATGGATCATCCAATAAAATCAGCAGACTTCTAGATGTTCTGCTGCTCGGCTTAGACTCGGTACAAGTATCTCTGGGAATTCTCATTATCTGCCGATGTAGACCTGACCAAATGTAAACTGTGTCAACAAAATTATTCGCACACCCCTCCGTCACTATGTGATGGAGTGCGAAAAGATACGTGAATTAGAGACAA
>WNGS01154308.1:0-14782 GCA_020271785.1 Procambarus virginalis
TTGTATGCTTCTTTGTGATGATAACATTGTATGCTTCTTTGATGATAACATTGCTATTCTTCTTTGTGATGATAACATTGTATGCTTCTTTGTGATGATAACATTGTATGCTTCTTTGTGATGATAACATTGTATGCTTCTTTGTGATGATAACATTGTATGCTTCTTTGTGATGATAACATTGTATGCTTCTTTGTGATGATAACAGTGTATACTTGTCTTTGTGATGATTTTTTGTTCTGCCTTGTGATGATGACACTAATTTCTCCATTATGATGATAACACTTTCATATTCACCTTCATGCAAGTCATCAATAGTGAGCTTCATTTATATGTTAAATTATTTGCCTTTGAGTTTCAGTTTGTTAATGGTCTCCCAGTACACTGTGATCAGTACACATTGTGACCTTTATTACGAGTAATGATAAAATAATCTGTGACAAAATGTAATACATATTTTTTATGAAGACGAATCAAAAATATAGTAACTAATGTTAAACAATTTACAAACAAAATAGCAATAAAAGGTGGATCAAAATAGATTGTAATGTTAAACAGTTTACAAACAAAATAGCAATAAAAGGTGGATCAAAATAGATTGTAATGTTAAACAGTTTACAAACAAAATAGCAATAAAAGGTGGATCAAAATAGACTGTAATTAATGTTAAACAATTTACAAGCAAAATAGCAATAAAACTTGGACTTACTTTACTGAGAGATAATTCTGGTTGGTAATAATCATAGACGTTGAGGGTGCCGGGCTTAAGGTCCTCCACCTCCAGTTCTCGAGTCACACGGAAGCTCACACACACGTCCTCCTGCGACAACTGCTCCACATAAAAGGTGACTGTGTACCCATCAACTTCGTAACGCTTGAGCAGTCCTGTGCCGTCTCCCACAACCTGCTAGAGGTCTGCCTTTACAGGCATGTAACCGGACACTAGGTTGACTTCTATAACTGCCATGTTTGACGTCTTGTCAGGAAGTGTATATGACGCACAAGCCTCGATGCTCTTGGTGACACACTTGGGGTCTGGGGCAGTTTGTGTGGTGACATTCAGGAGAATGGCTTCACTGGGCGTGTCCTCGGGAACATTGTACCTCAAAACAGCCTGAGGGAACACACCAATAATATACATGAACTATATACAAGTTCTGTTCCATATACAAGTATGACGCCAGTCATACAACTTCAAATTCTGGTAACTCCTTTTGTTTTATACAACAGAATCATCATGAGTATAGTTATTAACTTCAGACAATCAGACATGAAATAAATGATAACGATAAATGTCAACATTATTATAGAATATATAAGGAATGCTTATATCTGTTATATTCAATATTCAATTTTAACATTTAATTTATATAGATTATTTATCAACTAGGAACATAATTAAGAAAATGTAATAAAAAAATATTTTCACATTCACAATAAAAAGATTTTCACGATATGTTTCAGCACAGATGAGAAGAGAAATATATTGATGAGGTGTTGGTGTCATGTCTCAGCTGGAGAGTTATTAAAGCCCCATAATACCTTACTGATCAACCTCAGCAATCTAAATAATATAACGTAAATGTTCGCTTGTTCAAAGTCGATAATCTCCGAAAGTTCTTCACTGATTACTTTGAAATTTTGACACAACAATCCATTCAAAGATGCGCATGTTTTTATATACCTACTATATAGATACCACACGTGTGACAGGTTAAAACATGCCTTATTGGAAAAACAGCGCCATCTGTTGCAAGTAAAAGCAACACACTCTATACTAAATATGTTATGATTCCATTTTAATGTTTCCGATTGCATTGATAAATAAAATTTTCATTGATTTCGATTTATTTTAAATTTGACGTAATTATTTTGTTTTGCATTGCTTTTTATTTGAGCTGTGTTGTTTAACATACCGTTCATTTTGTGGGTATATTTTTTTTTCATTGTTTTCCATTTCGCTTTTTTAACTGTTCTTCTTATTTCTTAGTGATGGGAACATCAGATCAGTTGATGTTCCCATTTTTCTGATAGGAACATCAGATTATTTCGGAATGAATTGAACGAGGGAGTACGGAATGGTGGAGAGGATGAGGGGACAGGGGAGTAGGGGATGTTGGGAACGAGGGGAAATGGAGTGAAGAATGGTGGGGAGGACGAGGGGACAGGGGAGTGGGGAATGGTTGAGAGAATGAGGGGATGGGGGTAGGGGGAATGGTTGGGTGGACAGGGGACAGGAGAGGGTTGCTTTGGCTCAACAACACATGCGTGTTGCTGAGCCACAGTAACGCATGGCTGGGTACAGCTAGTATATATAATACTTAGTGGGCCAAGATGACACTCTGGCAGTCTCCCCCGAGCATGTCATATTTAGTGGTCCAAGATGACACTCTGGCAGTTTCCCCCGAGCATGTCATATTTAGTGGTCCAAGATGACACTCCGGCAGTCTCCACCAAGCGTGTCATACTTAGCGATCCAAGATAGTAGTGAAAATTGAGACATAGACAGGTGCAACACCTGTGACAGGTGTTGCACCTGTCACCTGTAAACCTACAGATTGGTTTACTATGTTAGCAAGAAAGTCTGATGAGAAGCTATCGAAGCAATGATAATCGAGATAACTGTCTGTCTGTATGTCTACTTGCAAAGATAAAACAAACAGGTACTGTTATTACTATTATTATTGTAAATGTCTTAAGTGATTAATCTATATAAATAAAAATGGAAATGTTCGTATTTTCAAAATCGCTAATCTCCGAAAGTTCTTCACCGATTGCTTTGAAATTTTCACACAATGTTCAATTCGCAACCGAGCGGGGTTTTATATACATACTATATCGATATCACGTCTGTGACGAGAAAAAACAAGCTTTTTTTGAAAAACTGTGTTTTTCATGTGTTTTTCCTGTGAGGGACATCTTCGAAACCTCTTTACCGATTGCTTTGAAATTTTGACACAATGTTGCATTGGAATAGGCGAACGTTTTTATACACCTACTATATACATGCCTCACCTGTGACAGGAAAAAACATGTTTTTTTTTAAACAGCGCCATCTGTTGGACGTCGGAGCAACACACGCTTTAATCTCTGAAAGTTCTTCACCGATTGCTTTGAAATTTTGACACAACGTTCCAATTGAATACGTACGTGTTTTTATAAACCTACTATTTAGATACCACACTTGTGAGAGTTAAAAACATTTTTTTATTTAAACAGCACCATCTGTTGCACGTAAGACCAACACAAGCTATACAAAATATGTTACGATTCCATTTCAATGTTTCCGATTGCATTGATAAATTGAATTTTCATAGATTTTGATTTATTTTTATTTTTATTTAATTATTTTGTGTGACATTGCGTTGGAATTGAGCTGTGTTGTTTACCATACTGTTCATTTTGTGGGTATAGTTTATTTGTTTCTTTTTCCATTGTTTTTCATTTCGTTTTTTTAACTGTTCTTATTATTTTCTGTGCAGTTGGTGGTAAAATTGAGCTGTGTCGAATGATCTGCCTGGTTGATACCTGGTTGATGGGGTTCTGGGAGTTCTTCTACTCCCCAAGCCCGGCCCGAGGCCAGGCTCGACTTGTGAGAGTTTGATCCACCAGGCTGTTGCTTGGAGCGGCCCGCAGAGCCACATACCCACCACAGCCCGGCTGATCCGGGACTTCTCTTAGGAAACAGTCCAGTTTTCTCTTGAAGATGTCCACGGTTGTTCCGGCAATATTTCTTATAGTCGCTGGGAGGACGTTGAACAACCGCGGACCTCTGATGTTTATACAGTGTTCTCTGATTGTGCCTATGGCACCTCTGCTCTTCACTGGATCAATCTTGCATTTTCTTCCATATCGTTCACTCCAGTACGTTGTTATTTTACTGTGTAGATTTGGGACCTGGCCCTCCAGTATTTTCCACGTGTATATTATTTGGTATCTCTCTCGTCTCCTTTCTAGAGAGTACATTTGGAGAGCTTTGAGACGATCCCAATAATTTAGGTGTTTTATCTCGTCTATGCGTGCCGTATATGTTCTCTGTATTCCCTCTATTTCAGCAATCTCTCCTGCTCTGAAGGGGGAAGTGAGTACTGAGCAGTATTCGAGACGGGACAACACAAGTGACTTGAAGAGTACAACCATTGTGATGGGATCCCTGGATTTGAAAGTTCTCGTAATCCATCCGATCATTTTTCTGGCTGATGCGATATTTGCTTGGTTATGCTCCCTAAACGTTAGATCGTCGGACATCATTATTCCCAAATCCTTGACATGCTGTTTTTCTACTATGGGAAGATTTGATTGTGTTTTGTACCCTGTATTATGTTTCAGATCCTCATTTTTGCCGTACCTGAGTACCTGAAATTTATCACTGTTAAACATCATATTATTTTCTGCTGCCCAATCGAAAACTTTGTTGACATCTGTTTGTAGTTTTTCAATGTCTTCAGCAGAGGTAATTTTCATGCTGATTTTTGTGTCATCTGCGAAGGATGACACGAAGCTGTGACGTGTATTTTTGTCTATATCAGATATGAGAATAAGGAACAGTAGCGGTGCAAGGACTGTACCTTGAGGTACAGAGCTTTTAACATCGCTTGGACTCGATTTTATCTGATTGACTGTTACTCTTTGTGTTCTGTTCGACAGGAAATTGAGTATCCAGCGTCCTACTTTTCCAGTTATTCCCATTGACCTCATTTTGTGAGCTATCACCCCATGGTCACATTTGTCGAAAGCCTTTGCAAAGTCTGTGTATACAACATCTGCATTTTGCTTTTCTTCTAGGCTTCTGTGATTTTGTCATAGTGGTTGAGTAACTGTGACAGACAGGATCTTCCCGCTCTAAATCCATGTTGTCCTGGATTGTGCAATTCATTGTTTTCCATAAAACTAGAAATTTGATTCCTAATCACTCTTTCAAACACTTTTATTATGTGTGATGTTAGTGCAACTGGCCTATAATTTTTTGCCAAGGCTTTACTCCCCCCCTTGTGCAACGGAGCTATATCTGCAGATTTAAGTGCTGCTGGTATCTCCCCTGTATCCAGGCTCTTTCTCCATATTACGCTGAGTGCTCTCGCTACTGGTACTTTACATTTCTTTATGAATATTGAATTCCATGAGTCAGGCCCAGGGGCTGAGTGCATGGGCATATTGTCAATTTCTCTTTCAAAGTCTTCCGAGTTTGTGGTAATATCCGTTATATTATCTGCAGCTTGAATGTCATTCATAAAGAAGCTGTCTGGGTCATCAACTTTCATGTTGTTAATTGGTGTGCTAAACATAGCCTCATACTGGCTTCTTAGAATTTCACTAATCTCTTTGTTGTCCTCTGTGTACGTACCTTCATTTGTAATTAACGGTCCAATACTGGTCGAGGTTTTGGATTTTGATTTAGCGTATGTGAAAAAATATTTCGGATTTTTCCTTATCTCTTGTATAGCTCTCTGTTCCAATTCCATTTCCTCAGACTCATATGATCGCTTCAACGTTTGTTCGATTTCTTCGATCTCCCTGCTTAGGCTTATTTTCCTTGCTTGTGATAGTTGTGTCTGCCGAAGCATTTCCGTAATTTTTTTCCTTCTCCTGTACAGTCGTCTGCGTTCTCTTTCTAGAGTGTTCCTCTTTCTGCCCCTCCTCACCGGCACGTGCTTCAAGCAGACCTTGTAAGCTTCAGCTGTCAGTTGAGCTATTCCCTGTGTGGGAGTTTTGTCGCTTAAGACCGTCTCCCATTGAATGGTTGAAAGGTCTACATTTATTTTTTCCCAGTCAATCCTCTTATTGTTGAAATTGAATTGATTGAATATTCCTTCTCGCTTGTTGGGTCTCTTAGATCTACTACCGTTATTATGCTAGTTCGCACTTCAATGAGCTTATGGTCTGAGTATGAAGTATCTGAGATTGTTATGTCTCTGATTAGTTCATCATTGTTTGTGAATAACAAGTCTAGTGTGTTTCGTTCCTAGTTGGTTCTGTAATCTGTTGATTGAGCGAGAATTTGTCACAGAATCTCAAAAGTTCTCTGACCTGTGGCTGGTTATTTCCGGGTCATTCCCTGCTATGATATTTGTGTTTGCCATTCTCCATCTTAGACTCGGTAAATTGAAATCTCCAAGGAAGATAATATCTGGAGCTGGGTTTGCTAGGTCATCAAGTATGTTCTCTATTTGTGCATCTGCTCTGTGAATTCCTCAACCGTTGTATCTGGCGGTTTATATATTAAAATAATAATTAGGTTTAGTTTCTCTACCTTAATTCCAAGTACCTCTACCACCTCATTAGTTGAGTTTAGTAGTTCTGTGCATACCAGGTCCTCTTTATATACAGACCTACTCCCCCATTTGACCTAGTTTTTCTATCACATCTGTATAAATTATAATTTGGAATCCAGATTTCACCATCCATGTAATCTTTTGTATGAGTTTCCGTGAATGCCCCAATATGGAGTTTGACTCTAATAGGAGACCATTTATGAACTTGACTTTATTTCTTGACTTTGGCTTTAGACCTTGAATTTGCAAAAATGAATGATTGTCCATATTGTGTGTCACTTCTGGAAGGTTTTGGTGGTTCTCCCTCCTCTCTACCCTGACCCAGGGTGTGTTGTTGTGGCAATGGTTTGTCCAGTTTTGGAAGTGATATTGGGGAGTGTGGTAGTCTCTGTGTAGTTGGGGGGTGTAGTATGTGTGGGCTTGATGACGAAATGTAGTCCAGTCTCGGGCATTTCCCCTCTCCATCCGTACTCCTGCCACGTTTCTGCCTGTCTGTTTCTCCCTCTGTTTCTGCCTGCCTCTAAAAAATGTTCAGGGCTATTATATTGGACTTCCTCTCTTATATAGCGCTGTGTACCTCTGACGTGGAAATCGGGGCAATGAAGATCGTAGCATTTCCTCTCATTAACTGAGAGTTTGCATAGCTTAGGGTGAAAATATCTACACTCAGTATCAAAACGACATCTGCCTTTCCCTAACCAGTTCCGGCATTTCCGTGGGTGCATGAATGAGCATTCCGTGCCTCTGGGCCCATATCTGCACTGTCCTTTTGCATAATACCTGCAAATATTTCATCTGTGATTGTATTCTTGTTTGTATCCGTGTACGACTTGGCTACCTCTGTGATTTTTGTTCCAACTTTCTCGTTTCTGCATTTATTCTCGGTATTACCCTTATCTTTCGCCTTGTTGCTTTCGTCTTTCTCATTCGTCTCATTTTTTATCTCCTTATTCATATCACCAGTTTGCTCTACAATATTGCCTTCATGTGTACCTCGACGCTATGTCCTTCTACATTGCTACTTTGACTCTCTAAATTCTCAATCCCTGGGTGTGCTCAGAGTTCGTTGCTGTCTTTATATACTCTGCATATATTTCTGGTAGTTTTTTGTGAATTGTAGCCTGTGTACTTCAGGAATGTCATTCATTAGTTTGGCAATGTTTTCCACACCTGTCTGTCACTTTCACAGATCCAGTAGGTACCTTCCCGGTTTGCATATTGTGTAGGTAATCCTGTACAACTCAGGTGAAATCTTATGTTACAAATATTACATACAATGCCTACAACAGTCTTCCGAAGTGCCTTATTGCAGCCTCCACACACCTCCATGTTGGGTTTGTGATGTTATAATATTATATGCATATATTTATAATATTATATATATGTATATATAATATGTATACAGTATATTTATAATATTACATATGTTTATTTGTTAAAGTTTATGTGGGGGTACTTATCGCCTTGTGGAGAAAATATGGTCCTCTTGGGACCGTATAGTTGACCGTTGTTGTCCCAGGTCGGGGGCAGGATGTCACGGTTGCCAGTTACTTGATTATACACTGATTTTTGCCTGTATTTTCCTAAGGGAATTTCTGCTTTCTTCCGGCTTACAATGTTATTAACTTACTCTATTACTAGTTCCTAAACCTACTTGCCCTGCATTGAATTATTGAAATGGTTCTTCGTATTTTTGGTTTTTGTTTTGAAAAAACAGGAAAATGAACAAGACGTTTGTTTCACAGCTGAAATGTGAACAAACAGCTATGGGAATCCACGGCTACAACGTTAACTGCTTTCTTCACGTTTGTCAAATGACGTGTTTGCGAAACAATGCTGTGAGGTAAAGTAGTGGAGAATATGGAGTATGGTGGTCGGCAGTCTTCCACTGCAGATGTAAGGCCGGGCCACATAAAAAAAAAAAGGTAAAAAAAAAAGGAAAAAAAAGATGACTGCGTGTGGATAATCTGTGGTAAGGTAAGAGACATAAAACACAATAATAAACAATGCTCTTTAATAACACTAAGAAACAAATTGAAATAAAGGCAAAGTCTTGGCTTAAGGGTGCAGAACAACAAGTGGAAAAATAACTGAACATAAAACTGAATTACGTTAAAGGGAGGAAAAGTGACAAGCAAAATAATATTAGTGCTGGGAATATATGCGCTAGCTATAAACCTCTATTTGATCACACGAGGTGGGTCAAATTAGGTGTTCACAGCAGGAGCACAAGATATATTCTGGCTGGCAGAGCTGCAAGGGACTCCAACAATGACTGGCGAGGAATGTGATTGGCGTGGAGCGGGAGTGGTGTGTTGGTTAGCGGCCAATGAAAATGCAGGACGGCCGCAAGTCGCTAGTTTGGCTGGGAGCAGCAGTTGGCAGGTCGACCAGGTGTGCAGAAGTGGGGGGAAGGAGGAGGGAGTTGCAGGTGCGTGGCTGTCTTCTATGATATATACGTTAAGCCACTATAAAACGTATCTTGCATATTGTTGAGAATGGGATGAATGGAAGGAAATAGCAGGCTCAATCTCTGGGAAGAGATTATCGTCACAACTCTCCCCGAAGCTGCGGTTCTGGTAGAGTCACGTTCACGGGAGGTAGAGTGGGAGGTGGAGCTGCCTCTACCTCATGCACTCTGGAGAGGGCGTCTGATATGATGTAGTCAGACTTCTGGGTGTAGCAATCCAGGCTGAAATGATGTAGCTGGCAAGCCCATTATAGAAGTAGTCGATGGTTGAGTTGGGCTGTCTGTAGGAAATGAAGATGGTTGTGGTCCATGTAGATGGTGGTGGACTGAGTACTTTGCTGGTATGGAGCAAAGTGTTGCCTGTTCAGGACGACGAGTAGCTCCTGTTGCTCGTGGTGTCGTTTATGGTAGTTGGTACGTATAGTCTCGTCGCCTTGTTGTACCAGGTCACCCACGTTGCCGGTACCACTGGCGTCGCTATGGAGGATGGGAGACTTGATGATATCTGGCGAGGCGAGAGAAGTATTAGAATATGATAAGGAGCACAATTATGTCCAAAGGTGATTATGAAAGTCAGTAAGGATTTCCGAATTAGAAAGCGCTGTCTCAGTGTCAGTGCTTTCGGAAGGAGAAGCAGGGAAGGTCTCACTGTGGCTGTATGGACCTGTAAATGAGGTGAAATTGGTTAACACAGTGGGAGGAACCCCATGGTAGGGCTTGAGTAGATTGATGTGGCACAGCTGGGTCTTCCGCCGCCTATCGGGGGTCTCGAGAACGTAGTTGAAGTTGTTCCGGCACTCCTTAACACGGTAGGGTCCTGAGAACCTGTTCTGTAAAGGAGAACCTGGGATAGGGAAATAGGCAAGCACTAAGTCTCCTGGTTTAAACTTCCTTACTTTACAGTGCTGGTCGTAACGAGTCTTCATCCTCTCCTGGGCTTTCTGTAGGTTGTTGCTGGCAAAGGAATGGACCCTCTCTAGAATGTGTCGGAGGTTTTGAAGATACTGGGGCACATTCTGATGCTCACTGAAGGTGGCATCACGTAGAGAATCCTTGAAAGCCTTGAGAGGTGTACGGCACTTACGTCCGTAGAGCATCTCATAAGGAGATACTCCTAGTGACTCGTTGGGAAGACTTCTGAAAATACACATGATGAGATCAATTTGCCTATCCCAATCCTTTGAGGTCTCATTACAAAACTTTTTAAGAGTGCCTTGATGGTTTGATGACTACGCTCGAGAGAACCCTGTGAAGCAGGATGATAGGGGCTGGACAGTACCTGTTTGATGTTGAACTCCTCCAGAGTCCGTTTGAAGAGATCACTGGTGAAGTTGGTGCCACAGTCGCTCTGAATCTCCCTCGGAAATCCATACTGGGTGAAGATTTTCAGTAGATTCTTCACCACTGTAGCAGCCGTAATATTTTTCACTGGAACTGCTATCGGAAATCTGGTGGTAGGACACAGGATGGTTAAGATATAGGCGTTGCCTGCACTGGTCCGAGGCAAAGGACCAACACAGTCAATAATAAGCTTGTGGAACGGTTCCTCAGGCACCTGGATGGGTATCAGTGGTGCTCTGGGAATGGAAACGTTCGGTTTCCCGGCTAACTGACACACGTGGCATTGTTGAACAACTTCTTGACGTCGTTACCATACCTGGCCAGTAGTAGTCTTGTCGAATTCCATGGTAAGTCTTGTTGAACCCGTAGTGTGACAAAGCGCCGTGGGCCAGGTGTAGAATCGTGGGCCGCAGGCTGGTAGGAATCACTAGTTGTTCAACGTCTGCCCAATCGTCCTCGTCCTTCAGTTTACTGGGTCTATACCTGCGATAGAGTATTCGTTCTCCATAAAGAACCCAGGAACACTGTCGGATTGGGTTTCAGCCTGAAAGAATAATGGTGTCAAGGTAAGATCATCTCTCTGTAACTTACGGAACTCCACAGCGGTCAGGTTAGGGGGTAGTTTCGAAGGGTCCTGAGGGACAGCGGTAGCAGTAGAGTCAGCTGGCTGTGGTCGTGCAGCTTGAGCACGGGTGGTCACCATAACAGGAGGAGAACCTTCATCACTCTCTTGAACCTTTGCTGGAACATGCTCAAAAATCGGGTTATCCAACACAGAGTTGCTTACCTCGGATATGTCCTTGACGATCAGGTTGTTTGGTTGTTGGTCTTCTGCCAAGTCGTTGCCCAGGAGAAGTTGCACTCCAGGCATGGGAAAAGGCTTTTCCCTGACGGCGACTTGGACTTCACCGGTCACGAAGGGACAATCTAGGTAAACTCTGGCAAGGGGATAAGGAGTTGTAGCAGTAAGGTCAGTGATGAACACAGTCTCCTGTGTAGGCGACGTTGGGCACAGCTGATTTCAAGACGATCGATTGTAGAGCCGCTGTGTCCCGCAGGATCTTAAGTCCAAAACGTCCCTCTGAATCTGAACCGTGGGTAGAGATAGTTCCTGGATATAGATGCTTGCTAAAGAGAGAGAGATCATTAGCATGAACACCAACATTCATTACAGGCTTACCGGACTTAGGGTGAGTAGGTTTAGACTTAGGAGGTTCGATGTTACCTTTAGATTGGGACTTACCACATTTGTCAATGGTGTGTCCATATAGTCGACAATACCTGCAGTACAGTTGAGAGGTACCTTGATCTGGGCTCGCTTTCTCGTAACTGTACCAAGACTTCTTGCTGGTAGGTTCTGGTGTCAGCCGGTGGATGAGGCTGTAAGTGTCAGCTGACTTCGCGCACTTCACCAAATCCGTCTCTTCTTTGTCTGCTAAGTATAGGCGGACAGGAGGAGGTACACGTCTCAAAAATTCTTCAACCAGTATGAGGTTGACAAGCTCTGAAAAAGTAGAGACATGTGCTGCCTCCAGCCATTTCATGAAATATCTCCGTTTGGTGTTAGCAAATTCTAAGAAGGTGGTGGTACTTGCCTTGACGTAGTCACGAAACTTTCGTCGATAGCTTTCGGTGGAGAGAAGGTAGGCGTCCAACACAGCTTGCTTCAAGGTGGTGTAGTCGTTTTCTGATGCCAAAGTGCTGAGTGTGACTGCTGCTCTACCTGTTAAATGTACTCGGAGAAGGGTAGCCCATTGGTCGTCAGGCCAATTAAGTTGATCAGCAAGGGTCTCAAAAGTGGTGAAAAACACATCAACCTCCGTTTCTATGAACGGGGGCATTAACTTACTTGCATGGGAGACATTGAAACTGGGAGGAAGACTAGCTGCCGCTTGCTGGAGTTGAGCTTGGTGTGCAGCGTCCCTCGTGAGTTCTCGGTCACGACATTCTAGAGCTGCTTCTGCCTGCCGTTTGTCGTGTTCACGTTGCATCTCGAGTCGCTGTTTGTATAAGGCCAACTCACGTTCACTTTCTTCTTTCTTCAGTGCGGCCTCTCGCTCCTTGAGGCGGATTCTCTTCTTGTTCTTCCTTTCTGATGGCAGCTTCACGCTCTCTGTTGCAGCTTCACGCTCTTGATTGCAGCTTCACGCTCTTGTCTTCTTTTCTGATGCAGCTGCTTTTTTGTTGCTCCCGCTCGATCTTAGCAAGTTCTAACTTGAGTTTATTGCTGTCAAGTCATGTTTATCTGAAATAGTGTATTGTTCATGAGTATCAGAATCTATCTTCCCTTCATCCAAAAGATGATCTAAAATTATATTATTTACGGTATATTTGTTGGCGCCAGGTGGAACTTCCAATTGATACTCGTGTGCAAGAGTTATCAATTCGACCCTTCTAGCGTGACGCAATTTCTCTATTTCACCTTCTGGATTTGCCTTGAAAGCTTGTAGGCGAAACATTGTGAAAATATAGCAAAATAAAGGAGACACGAATATACAGTGAGAATATGGTGAATGTCAGAAACAGGAAACGTGGCAACTGATACCTATCCTGTGGGGAATTATTAATAATTAAAGTTAATTCAAGATGGTAAATGAATAAGGTCGCAGGAAATCTTGTACCTGGTACTCACTGTGGGAGGATAAAGGCAAGAAAATCCTACTAATTAGTGGAAACTGAGTTTAAAAGACAAGTGAAAACACTAAATGGCTTCAAAATAAATGAGGTAGTCCAAAAAATGTAGTCATACCTTGCCAAGTCACTATAGAACATAAGCAAAGGTACCCACTGAAATTGAATATGGTATTTACAGAATTAGCGAACTTTGTGCTCAAAAGAAAGAACGCCAATTCCCTACTTGGGTAAATACCATCAGTCTGACCGACGAGTAGGGGTGCGAGTGTCAACTGGTGACGAGAACTATCGGCGAGGTCCCAATCGCCAATAATAGTTCGTGCTAGAGGATCTAAAGCCCTTTTTTCCTCCTAGAGTCGGATTGCAGACTTAGGTGCTATTGACCCGGAGACAGACCACAGTACCAGGGTACCTATGTGATAATCTGTCAAAAATGTGAGAAATATCTGGGGACAAAAGATGTTAAACACGGATAATAACACGGAAGGGGGAGACGACCAATTAAGAGTATGACTGCGGCCTACAGTCACCACGTAATCCAAAGTTGTCTCACACTCACCATATGCTACTCCCGTAATGCACAATATACACAGCACCATATAAAATAAAAAATGATTAATGTAAATAATGAAAGCAAGGGAAATGAAAGCCAAGTACGCTTACCACAATTACCAATACCTGAGTGAAGCTCCGTGGACAGGCCCCAATTATATGTGACGGTAAGTAGTGGAGTATGGTGGTCGGCAGTCTTCCACTGGCAGATGTTAGCCGGGCCACATATAAAAAAAAAAAAGTAAAAAAAAAAGGAAAAAAAAAAAGATGACTGCGTGTTTGATAATCTGTGGTAAGGGAAGAGACATAAAACACAATAATAAACAATGCTCTTAATAACACTAAGAAACAAATTGAAATAAAGGCAAAATCTTGGCTTAAGGGCAGAACAACAAGTGGAAAAAATAACTGAAATAAAACTGAATTACGTTAAAGGGAGGAAAAGTGAAAAGTAAAATATATTAGTGCTGGGAATATATGCGCTAGCTATAAACCTCTATTTGATCACACGAGGTGGTCAAATTAGGTGTTCACAGCAGGAGCACAAGATATATTCTGGCTGGTAGAGCTGCAAGGGACCCAACAATGACTGGCGAGGAATGTGATTGGCGTGGAGCGGGGTGGTGTGTTGGTTAGCGGCCAATGAGAACGCAGGACGGCCGCAAGTCGCTAGTTTGGCTGGGAGCAGCAGTTGGCAGGTCGACCAGGTGTGCAGAAGTGGGGGGAAGGAGGGAGTTGCAGGTGCGTGTGGCTGTCTTGATATATACGTTAAGCCACTATAAAAGTATCTTGCATATTGTTGAGAACGGGATGAAGGAAGGAAATAGCAGGCTCAATCTCTGGGAAGAGATTATCGTCACAATGCTGTATTCGGAAGTACGTATCTATATTACACCATGGAATGCCAGTAGAAAATCATTTGAACGACGCAAACGAGGTGAACGAGTCGACGGACAACCTGGCATATTCAAATAAACTACGATAGGCAGACTGTACACCGTGCAACCTAATCAGAATAAATGCTTCTTTCTTCGCATGCTGTTGGTAATGTGCTCGGTCCAACGTCTTTCCAGCCATTGAGATTTGTCAACTGCGTAACACATGCCACTTTCCGTAGTGCATGTCAAGCTCTGAAATTATTGGAGAACGATCGGCACTGGGATGTATGCATAATGACGCGTCCAACATGTCACATCTAAATCAAATTTGTGCAATGTTTGCAATCATATTGATCACCTGCTCACCGTTATCTCCAACAGAGTTATGGGATAATTATAAATCGCACATGGCTGAAGATATTATCCGTCGAATATGCAAAGAAAACTCAAATATGAACATGGATTTTACAGCAAAAATCTTCAATGAAGCGTTGATAATGTTTGAAGACTTGAGCTAGAAATCGCTAACAAAGTTCTCAATCAATTGGAAATGCCATCATCGAATCGATTTGCTGCTGCTTTGTTCGAAGTAGAATTGGGTCGAGAACAAATTACAACACAGGTGATCTATTGTT
>WNGS01154316.1:0-10228 GCA_020271785.1 Procambarus virginalis
CGACCGAACAAGCTCATCCGTATTCATGAATAACCCCCCCCCCCTCTCTCTCATCTTCCCCCCCCCCTCTCTCATCTTCCCCCCCTCTCTCTCATCCCCCTCCCCCTCTCTCATCTCCCCCTCCCCCTCTCTCATCTCCCCCTCCCCCTCTCTCATCTCCCCCTCCCCCTCTCTCATCTCCCCCTCCCCCTCTCTCATCTCCCCCTCCCCCTCTCTCATCTCCCCCTCCCCCTCTCTCATCTCCCCCCCCCATACGCGCTCCTTTAAACTTTTTATCACATTGACTATTTATGTAATCCAGACGTTTATATCCCCGAATGAAGCCAGCTGCTGCTGCTGCTGTGAGCCAGCTGTTACACTCCTGGGAGGTCGTCGCTCCCCAGCTGGGCACGGGAGCCAGATGGTACACCTGGCACTGAGGTGTGGAGTGAGGTAAGGCCCAAGTACTTGTTTAAAGGGTGGGGGGTCGCCACACACCAGGGGGAGTGCCACCACACACCAGGGGGGGAGTGCCACCACACACCAGGGGGAGTGCCACCACACACCAGGGGGGGAGTGCCACCACATACCAGGGGGAGTGCCACCACACACCAGGGAGAGTGCCACCACACTCCAGAGGGAGTGCCACCACACATCAGGGCGGGAGTGCCACCACACACCAGGGGGGGGAGTGCCACCACACACCAGGGGGGGAGTGCCACCACACACCAGGGGGGAGTGCCACCACACACCAGGGGTAGTGCCACCACATACCAAGGGGAGTGCCACCACACACCAGGGGGGAGTGCCACCACACACCAGGGGGGAGTGCCACCACACACCAGGGGTAGTGCCACCACATACCAAGGGGAGTGCCACCACACACCAGTGGGAGTGCCACCACACCAGTGGGAGTGCCACCACACCAGTGGGAGTGCCACCACACACCAGGGGTAGTGCCACCACATACCAGGGGGGAGTGCCACCACACACCAGGGGGAGTGCCACCACACACCAGGGGGGAGTGCCACCACACACCAGGGGGGAGTGCCACCACACACCAGGGGTAGTGCCACCACATACCAAGGGGAGTGCCACCACACACCAGTGGGAGTGCCACCACACCAGGGGGAGTGCCACCACACACCAGGGGGGGGGAGTGCCACCACACACCAGGGGGAGTGCCACCACACACCAGGGGGGAGTGCCACCACACACCAGGGGGAGTGCCACCACACACCAGGGGGGAGTGCCACCACACACCAGGGGGAGTGCCACCACACACCAGGGGGGAGTGCCACCACACACCAGGGGGAAGGTATTACCCATGTGATATTGTGCAAGAAGGCACTAGAGGGGAGCTCAAATGTGCACCAGAGTGCCTCTCTACAAGCCAGTGTCACCTTAAAGATGACTGGCACCACACACCAGGAAAATGCCATCATCACACACTCAGGGAAAGTGCCACCTGGCACTAGGGGGGGAGGGAGGGAACTATCAGGGGGAAAGCGCCAAGCCATTACGACTATATAGCACTTGGAAGGGGGTCAGGATAAGGATTTGGGATGGGACGGAGGGGAAGGAATGGTGCCCAACCACTTGGACGGTCGGGGATTGAACGCCGACCTGCATGAAGAGAGAACGCCACTGGACGGGGAGGCCTATGGAAGGAGAGCCACTGGATCCAAAGGGTAGTGTAACTATACTGTACACGAGGTTGTTATAGTCCCTATAGCTTACGCTACAAATGCTATTTTGCCCAGCTTCTCCGATTCTCATCTGATTCTAACCTATTCCACTACAGCTGTGGCTCTGTGCTGTTCTGCTTTCGTCTCCACTGTACTCTTGCTCTTCGTTTTGCTTCTAGGCACAGTCTGACGAATCACTGGCTGGTGTTGTACTTTTGAGTTCATAACTCTTATCGGTGTAGGAGTACAGCTTGTTACCTGGCTCACAAGACGCGGTAGTGAGGGTCTAAGTGGGTAGTTATGGCAGCCAACTTATACTGCCATTCCTTTCACTCACACACACACACACACACACACACACACACACACACACACACACACACACACACACACACACACACACACACACACACAGGCCTCCCACCCCCCCATCTATTCCTTCTCTGGCACAGTAATGGACACTCTGGCTCTCCTCCTGCTCCTCTTCCCTTCCCACACGAGGTAACAAGATATTGCTTATCCCAAATCGGCAAGTTTGGCACGGTGCCAATATTAACTAACTTGTTCCATTCTCTCCTGGCACTCCCAGAGTGTTATTGCCAATGTGGAGAGAGAAGGAAGGAGAGGGACGGAGAGAGAGAGGGGGGAGAGAGGGAGAGGAGAGAGAGGGGAGAGGAGAAAGAGAGGGGGGAAGAGGTGGAGGAGAAATTGTGAAACTCGCAATATCTTAATGCTTGTCTGTGGCCTCTTACATTTATGGAGCGATTTTTCATATTTGTGTAGTGACCCGCTCATATTTGTGTAGTGACCCCCCCTCATATTTGTGTAGTGATCCCCCTCATATTTGTGTAGTGATCCCCCTCATATTTGTGTAGTGATCTCCCCTCATATTTGTGTAGTGATCCCCCTCATATTTGTGTAGTGATCCCCCTCATATTTGTGTAGTGATCCCCCCTCATATTTGTGTAGTGATCCCCCTCATATTTGTGTAGTGATCCCCCCTCATATTTGTGTAGTGATCCCCCCTCATATTTGTGTAGTGATCCCCCCTCATATTTGTGTAGTGATCCCCCTCATATTTGTGTAGTGATCCCCCCTCATATTTGTGTAGTGATCCCCTCATATTTGTGTAGTGACCCCCCTCATATTTGTGTAGTGATCACCCTCATATTTGTGTAGTGATCTCCCCTCATATTTGTGTAGTGATCTCCCCTCATATTTGTGTAGTGACCCCCCTCATATTTGTGTAGTGATCTCCCCTCATATTTGTGTAGTGACCCCCCTCATATTTGTGTAGTGATCCCCTCATATTTGTGTAGTGATCTCCCCTCATATTTGTGTAGTGATCTCCCCTCATATTTGTGTAGTGATCTCCCCTCATATTTGTGTAGTGACCCCCCTCATATTTGTGTAGTGATCTCCCCTCATATTTGTGTAGTGACCCCCCTCATATTTGTGTAGTGATCCCCTCATATTTGTGTAGTGATCACCCTCATATTTGTGTAGTGATCCCCTCATATTTGTGTAGTGATCTCCCCTCATATTTGTGTAGTGATCTCCCCTCATATTTGTGTAGTGACCCCCCTCATATTTGTGTAGTGATCCCCTCATATTTGTGTAGTGATCTCCCCTCATATTTGTGTAGTGACCCCCCTCATATTTGTGTAGTGATCTCCCCTCATATTTGTGTAGTGACCCCCCTCATATTTGTGTAGTGATCTCCCCTCATATTTGTGTAGTGACCCCCCTCATATTTGTGTAGTGATCCCCTCATATTTGTGTAGTGATCCCCCTCATATTTGTGTAGTGATCTCCCCTCATATTTGTGTAGTGACCCCCCTCATATTTGTGTAGTGATCCCCTCATATTTGTGTAGTGATCTCCCCTCATATTTGTGTAGTGATCTCCCCTCATATTTGTGTAGTGATCCTCCTCATATTTGTGTAGTGATCCTCCTCATATTTGTGTAGTGATCCCCCTCATATTTGTGTAGTGATCTCCCCTCATATTTGTGTAGTGACCCCCCTCATATTTGTGTAGTGATCTCCCCTCATATTTGTGTAGTGACCCCCTCATATTTGTGTAGTGATCCCCTCATATTTGTGTAGTGATCCCCTCATATTTGTGTAGTGATCTCCCCTCATATTTGTGTAGTGATCCCCTCATATTTGTGTAGTGATCTCCCTCATATTTGTGTAGTGATCACCCTCATATTTGTGTAGTGATCACCCTCATATTTGTGTAGTGATCCTCCTCATATTTGTGTAGTGATCCCCTCATATTTGTGTAGTGATCCCCTCATATTTGTGTAGTGATCTCCCTCATATTTGTGTAGTGATCCTCCTCATATTTGTGTAGTGATCCCCTCATATTTGTGTAGTGATCCCCCCTCATATTTGTGTAGTGATCCCCTCATATTTGTGTAGTGATCCCCTCATATTTGTGTAGTGATCCTCCCTCATATTTGTGTAGTGATCCCCTCATATTTGTGTAGTGATCCTCCTCATATTTGTGTAGTGATCCCCTCATATTTGTGTAGTGATCTCCCTCATATTTGTGTAGTGATCTCCCTCATATTTGTGTAGTGATCTCCCTCATATTTGTGTAGTGATCACCCTCATATTTGTGTAGTGATCCCCCTCATATTTGTGTAGTGATCCCCTCATATTTGTGTAGTGATCCCCCTCATATTTGTGTAGTGATCCCCTCATATTTGTGTAGTGATCTCCCCTCATATTTGTGTAGTGATCCTCCCTCATATTTGTGTAGTGATCACCCCTCATTTGTGTAGTGATCACCCCTCATATTTGTGTAGTGATCCTCCTCATATTTGTGTAGTGATCCTCCTCATATTTGTGTAGTGACCCCCTCATATTTGTGTAGTGATCCCCTCATATTTGTGTAGTGACCCTCCTCATATTTGTGTAGTGATCTCCCTCATATTTACACAATGACCTCCCGAGCGCCAGTTGTTAATAAGAAAACGAAAAACAAGGGACAGCTTATGTTTGCAAGTCTTCAGAATATTAATTATACATGACAATCATATTTATATACATTCAAGGTCCAACATAGTTAATATAATGGCTGTTGTCTTCGATATTCCTCCGTTCACGAGTAAAGTTATTCACGACAGTGAAGTTACTCTGCTGAATACCTTTTAGTTTTTTATATTCAACTATTTGAAGTGAATAACCTCGAAAGCCCCAGGAGAATTATATATATATATATATATATATATATATATATATATATATATATATATATATATACATATATATATATATATAATATATATATATATATTATATATATATATATGCAGAATAATTACACAAAAGCACGTAGTTCAGTTATGCTAAAGTATCCAGTAGGAAAATTAAACGAAAGTTTAATTTTCTTTCTGGGAGTTAGACAGTTGCTACGGGCTGCTTTCTGCGTGTGTGTGTGTGTGTGTGTGTGTGTGTGTGTGTGTGTGTGTGTGTGTGTGTGTGTGTGTGTGTGTGTGTGTGTGTAATTACCTAAGTGTAGTTACAGGATGAGAGCTACGCTCGTGGTGTCCCGCCTTCCCAGCACTCTTTGTCATATAACGCTTTGAAACTACTGACGGTCTTGGCCTCCACCACCTTCTCACCTAACTTGTTCCAACCGTCTACCACTCTGTTTGGGAAATTGAATTTTCTTATATTTCTTCGGCATCTGTGTTTAGCTAGTTTAAATCTATGATCTCTTGTTCTTAAAGTTCCAGGTCTCGGGAAATCTTCCCTGTCGATTTTATCAATTCCTGTTACTATTTTGTACGTAGTGATCATATCACCTCTTTCTCGTCTGTGTACTCACCTATATGTACTCACCTATATGTGTCTGCAGGATCGAGCATTGACTCTTGGATCCCGCCTTTCGAGCATTAGTTGTTTACAGCAATGACTCCTGTCCCATTTCCCTATCATACCTGGTTTTAAAATTATGAATAGTATTTGCTTCCACAACCTGTTCCTTGAGTGCATTCCATTTTCCCACTACTCTCACGCTAAAAGAAAACTTCCTAACATCTCTGTGACTCATCTGAGTTTCTAACTTCCATCCATGTCCCCTCGTTCTGTTACTATTCCGTGTGAACATTTCGTCTATGTCCACTCTGTCAATCCCTCTGAGTATTTTATACGTTCCTATCATGTCCCCCCTCTCCCTTCTTCTTTCTAGTGTCGTAAGGCAGGTTCCCCCAGGCGCTCCTCATACCCCATCCCACGTAGCTCTGGGACGAGTCTCGTTGCAAACCTCTGAACCTTTTCCAGTTTCATTATATGCTTCTTCAGATGGGGACTCCATGATGAGGCGGCATACTCTAAGACTGGCCTCACGTAGGCAGTGTAAAGCGCCCTAAATGTGTGTGTGTGTGTGTGTGTGTGTGTGTGTGTGTGTGTGTGTGTGTGTGTGTGTGTGTGTGTGTGTGTGTGTGTGTGTGTGTGTATGTGTTGGAAAATCAAACAAAAATAAGTTGACAGTTGAGAGGCGGGCCCAAAACACAGAGTTCAACCCCCCGCCAAGCACAACTAGGTGAGTACACACACACACACAGCCCTAAGCACTTTGGCAGTAATTACACAAGAATGTGGGCTCGTAACTTTATACCTTCCACAAGACAAATTTTTCATTAGGAAATCCTTCATAGGGAAAAGGCCTGAGGTCTCCGTCCCTATACCATTATTATCAATTCTTATCCATTACTACCAATTATTGGTAAGTCATTTATATTATTTTAGAATTGGAGAAATCTTGAATGTTGATAAAAAGTAAAGGTGGGAGCCCACGAGCTGAGACTCACTGATGGTCTAAGAGGTGAGTGTATCCATGTTTGAAGGGAAACTACTAGAGGATCAAACTATGTGAAGGCAATTAGGCGTTCACTTGCTAACACTCCATCCGGCCCAACTTGTTGGAGCACTTGCTAGGTACCAGACGTCGGCTCTACTCTCATGTGGAGACTAGCGATGTCTTGTGAGCTTCGCTTGAATTGTCGTTGGAGTTCCTGGACTCCGAAAGCCGGCCCGAGGCCAGGCTGACTTGTGTGAGCTGGTCACCCCAGCTGTTGCTTGACAGCGGCCCGAGGTCTACATATCCAACACTAAGCCCGTTGGTCCGGCACTCCTTGAGAAAACTATCTATTCACGTTATTCGTGAAACATTTACACGAATAACGATGAATTGATCAGACATCAATTGATTACAAATGCCCGGTATACTCAGATCACACTTAACTGAAGTTCTGACAAGCAGATTTGCCCGAAACGCTTGCTAAGTGGCTTTGGCATTGTAGTACTAGCTGCTATCTATGAAATTGATCCACTTATGTAAAACTCTCTATGTGATGTACTTTCCTGAATAACATCATTTATATTTATATTTATATTTTATAAGATAATAGACCTGCACAACCAGTTTCGAATCCCAGGAAGGAGAATTCAGCAAAATCAACTACAATAATAAACAAATAAACAGGGGCGGAAATAAACCAAGACCTCACGACGAGAAATAAGCTGGGAAGCAACAGCTCGAAATGCAAACGTGAACCAAGTGCACAAGGAAAAAACTAACAAGCTACAGTTTCAGCACTCCGAGAAATATGCTCACAACCTCATGGGAACCCTAACAAAAAAAAAAAAAGAGGCAAAGCGATGGCGAGTGGAACTGCAGGAACGGCATTCCCTCTATAGGTGAGGAAAACGAATCGCGGAACAACTTGAGAGTCGCTACCTGTCTCAAGAACCGGCGAAGAAGGTTAGGTAGAGAAATTAGAAACAATTGTAAACTGAAGCTACAAGAATCAATTCCCCAACTCCAACGAATGAATAACCACAAGTGTGTACAAGAACAAACTAAAGATAACCTACAAGAGGTATCCTCTTGTAGGTATCTGACTACCTTCTTGTAGTTATAGACCCTCTTAAACCCCGCGCCCCAGCGCTATCCCAGTGTTGCTGTCCGTGGTGATTAAGGAGATTATATTGGCTTCTCTTCCCTCAATACCCCCTGAATATATTGTGGTATCTCCAACCTATTATCACTCCACCACAACCCATCTGAGGTTATCTTGAGATGATGTTCGGGCTTTAGTTTCCCCGCGGACCGGTCCTCGACCAGGGCCTCCGACCCGGCGAGGAAGCAAGCCCGTGACATAATGACTAACTACCCAGGTGACCTAATTTTATGCTAGGTAAACAGGGGCTATGTAGGGGTGAAAGAAACTCTCCCCCAATTGCTTCTTTCTCGCCGGCAGCCCCGGGGCATCGCGAACCCAGGAACCACAGGATCACAAGTCCAGCGTGCTGTCCGCTCTGGCCGCACCCGGCTCCCTGCTGACCCTGCTCCCATGCCGCGTCCCCACAACCTCAGCATTACCACTAAAACCCATAGCTCAGCCTACAACCATGATACTCCTACAAAACCATGATACATCCTACAACCATGATACATCCTACAACTATGACAGATCCTACAACCATGATACATCCTACAACCATGATACATCCTACAACTATGACAGATCCTACAACCATGACACATTCTACAACCATGATACATCCTACAACTATGACAGATCCTACAACCATGATACATCCTACAACCATGATACACCCTACAACCATGATACATCCTACAACTATGACAGATCCTACAACCATGACACATTCTACAACCATGATACATCCTACAACCATGATACATCCTACAACTATGACAGATCCTACAACCATGACAGATCCTACAACCATGACAGATCCTACAACCATGACACATCCAACAACCATGATACCTCCTACAACCATGATAACTGTCCTTGACCAACAGGAGCACATTCTACAACCATGACAGATCCTACAACCATGACACATTCTACAACCATGATACATCCTACAACCATGATACATCCTACAACTATGACAGATCCTACAACCATGACACATCCTACCAACCGCATGACCATCCTAACAAACCATGCACATCACCACAACCAAGGTCCATCCTACAACCATTACTACAGTCGCTATCACCATGATAAATCCGACAACACATGCTAACATTCTATCGACAACTGAAGGCGCATTCTCCTACAACCATGACACATTCTACAACCATGATACATCCTACAACCATGATACATCCTACAACCATGATACATCCTACAACCATGATACATCCTACAACCATGATACATCCTACAACCATGATACACCCTACAACCATGATACATCCTACAACCATGATACACCCTACAACCATGATACATCCTACAACCATGATACACCCTACAACCATGATACATCCTACAACTATGACAGATCCTACAACCATGACAGATCCTACAACCATGACACATTCTACAACCATGATACATCCTACAACTATGACAGATCCTACAACCATGACACATTCTACAACCATGATACATCCTACAACCATGATACATCCTACAACTATGACAGATCCTACAACCATGATACATCCTACCCAGCCATGACACCATCCCTATCACACCCAGTCGACACCATCCACCACCATACACATCCTCACCATGACACATCCTACAACCATGACACACCCTCTACGCCCATGACACACATGCCTCCACCATGATCACATACTCCTAACAGAACACAATGTCCCAAAGCGTACAAGATCCCATACCGTCAGGGCTTTGTATCCAGCCTAACAATGCAAGGCCCTCCCTGCCCTCCCCTGGTAAATTGTAATCCCCCTTCCCGAAAGAATTGTCTCCCCGCTCCGCTCCCCCCACCCTCGAAGATGGCCTAAGGGATATATCTAACAATCCCCCCTCATCTCCCCCCACTAACTTCATCTCATCCCTCATAACACACGCCATCCATCCCACAGCCAATCTTAATACCCCATATTATTTTTTTTCCACTATTTTTGTCTGCGCGTTCTGCACCCCCACCACCACCTTCCTATGCAACCTTCTAACTACACCCCCACCCCCCTTCCCTAGGAAACCCCCCCTGCCCCAGTACCACATTCCCCCCCCTCCTCCTACACCCACACACCCACAGAACCCATTCCCCACCAGAATCCCAATTTGGCGGCTGCAAGTGCAAACTGGAGCGAAAATATACTTTTGTGAAGAGGGCCATATGTACCTATTACCATGGGGGAAGGTGGGGGTGGGGGGGTGTTGGGGAGAAGGGGCAGAGGGTGGTTCGTGTGGCCGGGGGACTGGAGGGGAGAGTACCTTTTTTATTCTTTATTTTATGTTTTGTATTATTTAAACACACAGACGTTTGGCAGACATTTACAGTGCTAACAAGCATATATATACATTGTCCTCTTCTGTCTGTCCTCCATGGACAGGGTTGAGAGGCATGTTGGACCGACTGCTCGCAGCCCATCGACGTATGACATGTCACCCAGCCTGGGGTGATTGGTTGAGTCGTCTCCTTCACAGCACCAGCTCGTCGCCTTACGAGAGGAGAGCTTCGGTAAAGAGAGGTCACATTGTCTCCACCAGCCTCCCCTTGTGGGGGACGGTAGTGGCTCGGAGCGCT
>WNGS01154325.1:0-11780 GCA_020271785.1 Procambarus virginalis
TTATATATATATGTCGTACCTAGTAGCCAGAACGCATTTCTCAGCCTACTATCCAAGGCCCGATTTGCCTAATAAGCCAAGTTTTCATGAATTAATATATTTTCACTAATTTTTTTTTATCAAATGACAAAGCTACCCATTTCATTATGTATGAGGTCAATTTTATTTTATTGGAGTTAAAATTAACGTAGATATATGACCGAACCTAACCAACCCTATGTAACCTAACCTAACCTATCTTTATAGGTTAGGTTAGGTTAGGTAGCCGAAAAAGTTAAGTTAGGTTAGGTTAGGTAGGTTAGGTAGTCGAAAAATAATTAATTCATAAAAACTTGGCTTATTTGGCAAATTGGGCCTTGCATAGTAGGCTGAGAAGTGCGTTCTGGCTACTAGGTACGATATATATATATATATATATATATATATGTGCCACAGAGTGGGCCTCTCGTGCAGGCCCATCACCTCAACCACCATCCCCAAAAGCCCACAGGCAATCCAGCTGGGATGGCCCCATTGTAGACAAATTTGCTGCAGAGTGCCTGGGTGCTGCACCAACACAGCACGACATTGCTCGCCTCACAGCAGTAGCAGCCCCACATGCAGGGGATTTCCTGTTAGCAACCCCAATGTCGGCAACTGGCACGCGTCTCACACCACACGCCCTCCGAATTGCTGTGGCCCTCAGCCTTGCTGCCCCAATCCACACCAGATATAGGTGTATTTGCGGCGAGGTGGTGGCTGACGGGTACGGCCACCATGGCCTACTCTGCCAAAGTACAGGAGGATGGCACTCGAGGCACAGTGAAGTTAACGACATCATCAAGAGGAGCCTCACCACAGCTGGATGCCCAGCTGAGAGAGTGCCTCGTTACCTAACGCCCCGTAACTCTGATGCTCTTATTGGTCGCCCGGATGGTATCACAGTGAACCCCTGGAAGAATGGCAAGCAGTTGGTATGGGACTACACGTGCGTATCAACCCTGGCTAACACCTACATTGAACTCAGTGTTGCACAACCTGGTGGCGCTGCCACCCACAGGGAAGCAGCCAAATCCCGTAAGTATAGAGAACTGGATCACCACTACAATTTTGTCCCCATTGCTTCTGAGACACTCGGCGCCTGGGGTAAAAGTGCTACCAGTTTTTGAAGGAACTGGGTTCTAGGCTCATTGAAACAACAAGGGACCCTAGAGCTGCCAGCTTTCTTTTCCAGCGCCTCAGCGTGGCGATACAGAGGGGAAATGCGCACTGCATCCAGGGTTCCTGCCCGCCATCTGAGGAGCTGGAGGAACTCGACAACTTATGATAACCATCTTTGTAACCTATATGTAACTCCTTTTTGTAACAAAGTTCAAATAAAGCAAATATATATGTGTACATACAAAAGAATGGGGGTGGTAGGTGAAGAAAATATTAGTGTTCAGTGAGAAACCACAAGGTCTCCTCTGAATACGTTTTATTTTCTTCTCCGAGGCTATGGGTCTCCACATTGGCACCAGAGGTGGTACCCTCACAAACTTTATATATATATATATATATATATATATATATATATATATATATATATATATATATATATATATATATATATATATATATATATATATATATATATATATATATATATATATATATATATATATATATATATATATATATATATATATATATATATGCGACAAATCTGATGTATACGCGTAATTAATTGGGAATTCACATTAAATACATTATTTTCAATCAACCATTCGTACCGCATTAAATTAGCGAGTAAGATATTGATTAGGAGAGAAACCCTGATTTTATTGCATACTTCGACGTTTCAGCCGGATTAGAGCGGTTTTAGCGTCGGGTTAATCTTTAGCGTCGGGTAAATTTAGCGACAAGTTGCCGTTGCCTGCTCCGCATCAGCTCTAATGCGGCTGAAACGTCGAAATATGCAAAAAAAAGAGGGTTTCTCTCATGATCAATATATTACTCGCTTTTTTAACGAGGTACGATTGGTTGATTGAATATATGTAGTGAATTCGTACACTACATGCGAGAGCGGGGGGGGGGGGGCTTACTCCCACTGTTTACCCGTTGGAGCTTTCTCTGTGCCAGAACATTGCCGGAGACTGGAGGAGGTTCAACAGGTCACGGCGGAGTAAGCCCCAACTCTCGCATGTAGTGAACGAATTCACTACATATACGATATATATGATGCAAACTCGTATTTAATTGCAAATGCACATTAAATACATTATTTTCAATCAAACATTCGTACCTCGTTACAATAGCGAGTAAAATATTGAATGGGAGAGAAACCTTTTTTTTATTGCATGTTTCGACGTTTCAGCCGCATTAGAGCTGTTTTAGCTCTAATCAGACAAGTTGCCGTTGCCTCCTCCGCATCAGCTCTAATGCGGCTTAAACGTTGAAATATGCAATAAAAACAGGGTTTCTCTCCTAATCAATATCTTAGTCGCTATTGTAACGAGGTACGAATGGTTGATTGAAAACAATGTATTTAATGTGAATTTGCAATTAATTACGCGTATACATCAGATTTGTCGCATATGTAATGAATTAATAACAATAAACTGACAATCCGTATACTGGGTGTTGGAAGTTCTTAATACATTACATATGCGACAATTCTGATATATATGCATAATTAATTGCAAATTCACATTAAATGCATTATTTTCAATCAACCATTCGTACCTCGATAAATTAGCGAGTAAGATATTGATTAGGAGAGAAACCTTGTTTTTATTGCATATTTCGACGTTTCAGCCGGATTAGAGCGGTTTTAGCTCTAATCAGACAAGTTGCCGTTGCCTCCTCCGCATCAGCTTTAATGCGGCTGATACGTCGAAACATGCAATAAAAACAGGGTTTCTCTAATGATCAATATATTACTCGCTGTTTTTACGAGGTACGATTGGTTGATTGAAAATATCTAGTGAAATCGTTCACTACATGCGTGAGCGGGGGCTTACTCCCGCCGTTTACCCATTGGAGCTTTCTCTCTGCCAGAACATTGCCGGAGACTGGAGGAGGTCTAACGGGTAAACGGCGGGAGTAAGCCCCCCCTCTCGCATGTAGTTAACGAATTAACTACATATACGATATATATGATGCAAACTCGTATTTAATTGCAAATGCACATTAAATACATTATTTTCAATCAACCATTTGTATCTCGGTAAAGTAGCGAGTAGGACATTGATTAGGAGAGAAACCTTGTTTTTATTGCATATTTCGACGTTTCAGCCGCATTAGAGCTGTTTTAGCTGTAATCAGACTCCACATCAGCTCTAATGCGGCTGTAACGTCAAAATATGCAATAAAAACAGGGTTTCTCTCCTAATCAATATCTTACTCGCTAATGTAACGAGGTACGAATGGTTGATTTAAATAACGTATTTCATGTGAATTTGCAATTAATTACGCGTATACATCAGATTTGTCGCATATGTAATGAATTAATAACAATAAACTGACAATCCGTATCCAAGGAGAGAAACCCTGATTTTATTGCATATTTCGACGTTTCAGCCGCATTAGAGCTGTTTTTGCAGCTTTCTGTAACATACATAATCGTCTTTCTGTAACATACACGGAAACTCTGGAACATTTTAGTTAATTCTAATGAAAACACATTGATTTGTGTGATTTGAACGAATAATGGACTATCTCGTCGTATTTCCCACGTTTTTAAGGATTGCCCGTTTATTGTTATTAAGTCATTACATATGCGACAAATCTGATGTATACGCGTAATTAATTGCAAATTCACATCAAATACATTATTTTCAATCAACCATTCGTACCTCGTTACAATAGCGACTAAGATATTGATTAAGAGAGAAACCCTGTTTTTATTGCATATTTCGACGTTTCAGCCACATTAGAGCTGATGCGGAGGAGGCAACGGCAACTTGTCTGATTAGAGCTAAAACAGCTCTAATGCGGCTGAAACGTCGAAATATGCAATAAAAACAAAGTTTGTCTCTTAATTATTATTTTACTCACTATTGTAACGAGGTATGAATGATTGATTGAAATAATGTATTTATTGTGAATTTGCAATTAATTACGCGTATACATCAGATTTGTTGCATATGTAATGAATTAATAACAATAAACTGACAATCCGTATCCAAGGAGAGAAACCCTGATTTTATTGCATATTTCCACGTTTCAGCCGCATTAGAGCTGTTTTTGTAGTACATCTTCTTTCTGTAACATACACGGAAAATCTGAAACATTTTAGTTAATTCTAATGAAAACACATTGATTTCTGTGATTTGAACGAATAATGGACTATATCGTCGTATTTCCCACGTTTTTAAGGATGGCCAGTTTATTGTTATTAATTCATTACATATGCGACAAATCTCATATATACGCGTAATTAATTGCAAATTTACATTAAATACATTATTTTCAATCAACCATTCGTACCTCGTTACAATAACGAGTAAGATATTGATTAGGAGAAGAACCTTGTTTTTATTGCATATTTCGACATTTCAGCCGCATTTGAGCTGTTTTAGCTCTAATCAGACAAGTTGCCGTTACCTTCTCCGCATCAGCACTAATGCGGCTGAAACGTCGAAATATGCAATAAAAACAGGGTTTCTCTCCTTAGATACGGATTGTCAGTTTATTGTTATTAATTCATTACATATGCGACAAATCTGATGTATTCGCGTAATTAATTGCAATTCACATTAAATACATTATTTTCAATCAACAATTCGTATCTCGTTAATTGGCGAGTAAGATATTGATTAGGAGAGAAACCCTGTTTTTATTGCATAATTTCGACGTTTCAGCCGGATTAGAGCGGTTTAGCTCTAATCAGACAGTTGCCGTTGCCTTCTCCGCATCAGCTCTAATGCGGCTGAACGTCGAAATATGCAATAAAAAAAAGGTTTCTCTCATGATCAATATATTACTCTACATTTAACGAGGTACGTTTTGTTTGATTGAATATGTGTAATGAATTCGTTCACTACTGCAAGAGCGGGAGCTAACTCCCGCCGTTTACCCGTGGAGCTTTCTCTGTGCCAGAACATTGCCGGAGACTGGAGGAGTCCAACGGGTCAACGGCGGAATAAGCCTCCACTCTCGCATGTAGTGAACGAATTCCTACATATACGAATAATATGATGCAAACCGTAATTAATTGCAAATGCACATTAAATACATTATTTTCAATCAACCATTTGTATCTCGGTAAAGTTGCGAGTAGGATATTGATAAGGAGAGAAACCTTGGTTTTTACTGCATATTTCGATTTTCAGCCGCATTAGAGCTGTTTTAGCTCTAATCAGACAAGTAGCCGTTGCCTCCTCCGCATCAGCTCCAATGCGACTGAAACGTCGAAATATGCAATAAAAACAGGTTTCTCTCCTAATCAATATGTTAGTCGCTATTGTAACGAGGTACGAGTGGTGATTTAAAATATGTATTTAATGTGAATTTGCAATTAATTACGCGTGTACCTCAGATTTGTTGCATATGTAATGAATTAATAACAATAAACTGGCAATCCTTAAAAAGTGGGAAAAACAACGATATAGTCCCATTTCGTTCAAATCACACAAATCAATGTGTTTTCATTAGAATTAACTAAAATGTTCCAGATTTTCCGTGTATGTTACAGAAAGAAGATGTACTGCAAAAACAGCTCTAATGCGGCTGAAACGTCGAAATATGCAATAAAATCAGGGTTTCTCTCTCCTTGGATACGGATTGTCAGTTTATTGTAACGAGGTACGAATGGTTGATTGAAAATAATGTATTTAATGTGAATTTGCAATTAATTACGCGTATACATCAGATTTGTCGCATATGTAATGAATTAATAACAATAAACTGGCAATCCTTAAAACGTCGGAAAAAACGACGAGATAGTCCATTATTCGTTCAAATCACACAATCAATGTGTTTTCATTAGAATTAACTAAAATATTCCAGATTATCCGTGTATGTCACAGAGAGAAGATGTACTGCAAAAACAGCTCTAATGCGGCTGAAACGTCGAAATATGCAATAAAATCAGGGTTTCTCTCCTTGGATACGGATTGTCAGTTTATTGTTATTAATTCATTACATATGCGACAAATCTGATGTATACGCGTAATTAATTACAAATTCACATTAATACATTATTTCAATCAACCATTCGT
The DNA here is from genome assembly GCA_020271785.1 of Procambarus virginalis. Taxonomy (NCBI): domain Eukaryota; kingdom Metazoa; phylum Arthropoda; class Malacostraca; order Decapoda; family Cambaridae; genus Procambarus; species Procambarus virginalis. Next base: position 6,183 of record WNGS01154325.1, read on the forward strand.
ACCTCGTTAAATGAGCGAGTATGATATTGATTAGAAGAGAAGCCCTGTTATTATTGCATATTTCGACGTTTCAGCCGCATTAGAGCTGTTTTACCTCTAATCAGAGAAGTTGCCGTTGCCTCCACCGCATCAGCTCTAATGCGGCTGAAACGTCGAAATATGCAATAAAAACAGGGTTTCTCTCGTAATCAATATCTTCGTTACAATAGCGACTAAGATATTGATTAGGAGAGAAACCCTGTTTTTATTGCATATTTCGACGTTTCAGCCGCATTAGAGCTGATGCGGTGGAGGCAACGGCAACTTCTCTGATTAGAGGTAAAACAGCTCTAATGCGGCTGAAACGTCGAAATATGCAATAATAACAGGGCTTCTCTTTTATCAATATCATACTCGCTAATATATCATCAGTAGTGACGTATATGTAATCATACTGTGACGATCTCTGTCTGGTCCCCGTAGGTGCGGGACCGGGACGTCCACCTCCTGGGGCTCGTGCGGCCTCAGGCTCTGCTTCAGGAGGCTCGGGTCGTTCGTGCCCTTGTTGGGGTGGTTCTTCTCCGGCGTCGACCACGGCGGTCTCCGGGGTTGGAGGTCCCTGTGCCCTTCTTCATCACCTTCGAGGTCAACCCCGGAACTCACAGTTCCTGCGACGGCGCTGGAACCAATCGTATTGGCGTATGCCTTTCCATTGGAGACTTTCAGCGCCGTGGAGAGGGGGGACCTGCTGCCTGGGTAACAGCTTCTCCCCCGATTCAACCTACCCTGGCTTTGCGCCCTGGTGAGGCCACTCCAGGCCGACAACCAGAGCGCAACTCCATAGTCTCCTGAGACTGATGGATGCCTACTACAATTGTAACGAAGTACGAATGGTTGATTGAAAATAATGTATTTAATGTGAATTTGCAATTAATTACGCGTATAAATCAGATTTGTTGCATATGTAATGAATTAATAACAATAAACTGACAATCCGTATCCAAGGAGAGAAACGCTGATTTTATTGCATATTTCGACGTTTCAGCCGCATTAGAGCTGTTTTTGCAGTTTTCTGTAACATACATAATCTTCTTTCTGTAACATAGTTATCTTGAGATATCTTATCTTGAGATGATTTCGGGGGTTTTAAGTGTCCCCGCGGCCCGGTCCTCGACCAGGCCTCCACTCCCAGGAAGCAGCCCGTGACAGCTGACTAACACCCAGGTACCTATTTTACTGCTAGGTAACAGGGGCATAGGGTGAAAGAAACTCTGCCCATTGTTTCTCGCCGGCGCCTGGGATCGAACCCAGGACCACAGGATCACAAGTCCAGCGTGCTGTCCGCTCGGCCGACCGGCTCCCTCGGTAAATCATACACGGTAAATCTGGAACATTTTAGTTAATTCTAATGAAAACACATTGATTTGTGTGATTTGAACGAATAATGGACTATCTCGTCGTATTTCCCACGTTTTTAAGGATTTCCAGTTTATTGTTATTAATTCATTACATATGCGACAAATCTACCTCTTCGTTTTTCCCACGTTTTTAAGGATTGCCAGTTTATTGTCATTAATTCATTACATATGCGACAAATCTGATGTATACGCGTAATAATTGCAAATTCACATTAAATACATTATTTTCAATCAACCATTCGTACCTCGTTACAATAGCGACTAAGATATTGATTAGGAGAGAAACCTTGTTTTTATTGCATATTTCGACGTTTCAGCCGCATTAGAGCTGATGAGGAGGAGGCAACGGCAAATTGTCTGATGAGAGCTAAAACAGCTCTAAAGCGGCTGAAACGTCGAAATATGCAATAAAAACAAGGTTTCCCTCCTAATCAATGTCCTACTCGCTACTTTACCGAGATACAAATTGGTTGATTGAAAATAATGTATTTAATGTGCATTTGCTCTAATCAGACAAGTTGCCGTTGCCTCCTCCGCATCAGCTCTAATGGGGCTGAAACGTCGAAATATGCATTAAAAACAAGGTTTCTCTCCTAATCAATATCTTACTCGCTAATTTAACGAGGTACGAATAATTGATTGAAAATATTGTATTTAATGTGAATTTGCAATTAATTACGCGTATACATCAGATTTGTTGCATATGTAATGAATTAATAACAATAAACTGGCAATCCTTAAAAACGTGGGAAAAATGACGAGATAGTTCATTATTCGTTCAAATCACACAAATCAAAATGTTTTCATTAGAATTAATTAAAACGTTTCAGATTTTCCGTGTATGTTACAGAAAGAAGATGTACTGCAAAAACAGCTCTAATGCGGCTGAAACGTCGAAATATGCAATAAAATCAGGGTTTTTCTCCTTGGATACGGATTGTCAGTATATTGTTATTAATTCATTACATATGCGACAAATCTGATGTATACGCGTAATTAATTGCAGATTCACATTAAATACATTATTTTCAATCAACCATTCGTACCTCGTTAAATTAGCGAGTAAGATATTGATTAGGAGAGAAACCTTGTTTTTATTACATATTTCGACGTTTCAGGCGCATTAGAGCTGTTTTAGCTCTAATCAGACAAGTTGCCGTTGCCTCCTCCGCATCAGCTCTAATGCGGCTGAAACATCGAAATATGCAATAAAAACAGGTTTTCTCTCCTAATCAATATCTTAGTCGCTATTGTAACGAGGTACGAATGGTTGATTGAAAATAATGTATTTAATGTGAATTTGCAATTAATTACGCGTATACATCAGATCTGTCGCATATGTAATGAAATAATAACAATAAACTGGCAATCCTTAAAAACGTGGGAAATGCGACGATATAGTTCGCAGTTTGAAATAACGAATTTTATACCGAAAATATACCAATTACTGATCGTTGCGATGGGTCACATTTTGCCCAAACCCACCCTGCCAGAATTTGGCTCTCAAATATGGCTCAATCTTCGAATTTGGGATGTTTAGGATATTTTGAAAACTTCAGGGTGGGTTTGGGCAAAATGTGACCCATCGCCGCGCTCAGTAATTGGTCTATTTTCGGTATAAAATTCGTTATTTCAAACTGCGAATACGTGCAGAGAGCCAGAATTTGGCTCCAAAATATTGCTGAAGCGTCGAGTTTGGGATGTTTGGGATATTTTGAAAACTGCAGGGAGGGTTTGGGGAAAATGTGATCCATAGCCGCTTTCAGTAATTGGCATATTTTCGGTATAAAAAGTCGTAATTTCAAATTGCGAATACGTGCAGAGAGCCAGAATTTGGCTCCAAAATATGGCTCAAGGGTCGAATTTGGGACGTTTGGGATATTTTGAAAATCTGGAACATTTTATTTAATTCTAATGAAAACACATTGATTTGTGTGATTTGAACGAATAATGGACTATCTCGTCGTTTTTCCCACGTTTTTAAGGATTGCCAATTTATTGTTATTAATTCATTACATATGCAACAAATCTGATGTATACGCGTAATTAATTGCGAATTAACATTAAATACATTATTTTCAATCAACCATTCGTACCTCGTTACAATAGCGACTAAGATATTGATTAGGAGAGAAACCCTGTTCTTATTGCATATTTCGACGTTTCAGCCACATTAGAGCTGATGCGGAGGAGGCAACGGCAACTTGTCCGATTAGAGCTAAAACAGCTCTACTGCGGCTGAAACGTCGAAATATGCAATAAAAACAAGGTTTCTCTCCTAACCAATATCTTACTCGCTAATTTATCGAGGTACGAATGGTTGATTGAAAATAATGTATTTAATGTGAATTTGCAATTAATTACGCGTATATATCAGATTTGTCGCATATGTAATGTATTAAGAACTCCCAACATCCACTATACGGATTGTCAGTTTAATGTTAATAATTCATTACATATGCGACAAATCTGATGTATACGCGTAATTAATTGCAAATTCACATTAAATACATTATTTTCAATCAACCATTCTGTTGATGTTTAGGATATTTTGAAAACTACAGGGAGGGTTTGGTCGAAGTGTGATCCATCGCTGCTTTCAGTAATTGGCATATTTTCGGCATAAAAAGTCGTAATTTCAAATTGCGAATAAGCTCAGAAAGCCAGAATTTTGCTCCAAAATATGGTTCAATCTTCGAATTTGGAATGTTTGGGATATTTTGAAAACTATAATGGGTGTTTGGGCAAAATATGACCCATCGCCGCTCGCAGTAATTGGCATATTTGCAAACCCCCCTGAAGTTTTCAAAATATCCGAAACATGCCAAATTCAACCCTTGAGCCATATTTTGGAGCCAAATTCTGGCTCTCTGCACGTATTCGCAGTTTGAAATTTCGTTTTTTCATACCGAAAATATCCTAATTACTGAGAGCGACGATGGGTCACATTTTGCCCTAACCCCCCCTGCAGTTTTCAAAATATCCTAAACATTCCAAATTCGAACCTTGAACCATATTTTGGAGCCAAATTCTGGCTCTCTGCTCGTATTCGCAGTTTAAAAATACGACTTTTTATACTGAAAATATGCAACGTCCCTAATTCGACGCTTGAACCAAATTTTGGAGCCAAATTCCGGCTCTCTGCGCGTATTCGCAGTTTGAAATTACGACTTTTTATATAAAAATATGCCAAATACTGAAAGCGCCGATATTTCACTTTTGCCCAAACCCCCCTGCAGTTTTCAAAATATCCCAAACATCCCAAATTCGACCCTTGAGCCAAAAAAAAATCCACTACTGAGCACGGCGATGGGTCACATTTTGCCAACCCCACGCTGCAGTTTTCAAGATATCAAAAACGTCTCAAATTTGAAGCTTGGCTTTTGGGATATTTTGAAAAAGTGCAGAAAGGGGTTTGGGCAAGAAGCTGCGATCCATCGCGCTTTCAGTAATTGGCATATTTTCGGTACAAAAAGTGTATGTTCAAACGCGCAATACGTTCAGAGATCCAGAATTTGGCTCCAAATAGGCTTAAGGGTCGAATTGGGATGTTTGGATATTTTGAAAACTGCAGGGTAGGTTTAGGCAAAATGTGACCATCGCCGCTCTCAGTAATTGCCATATTTCGGTATAAAATAGTCGTAATTTCAAACTGCGAATAGTGCAGAGAGCCAAATTTGCCCAAAATATGGCTCAAGGGTCGAAGTTTGGGATGTTTGTGGATATATATTAAAACTTGTAGAGGGTTTGGGCAAAATGTGACCCCATCGCGCTTTCAGTAATTGGCATATTTTCGGTATAAAAAGTCGTAATTTCAAACTGCGAATACGTGCAGAGAGCAAAAATTTGGCTCCAAAATAAGGCTCAAGCGTCCCATTTGGGATGTTTGGGATATTTTGAAAACTGCAGGGAGGGTTTGGGCTAAATGTGAACCATCGCCGCTCTCAGTAATTGGCACATTTCGGAATAAAAAGTCTTAATTTAAAACTGCGAATACGTGCAGAGAGCTAGAATTTGGCTCCAAAATATGGCTCAAGAGTCGACTTTGGGATGTTTGTAATATATTAAAAAACTGCACGGGGGTTTGGTAAAATGTGACCCATCACCGCTCTCAGTAATTATCGTATTTTCAGTATAAAATGTCGTAATTTCAAACTGCGAATACGTGCTGAGAGCCAGAATTTGGCTCCAAAATATGGTT
>WNGS01154340.1:0-16059 GCA_020271785.1 Procambarus virginalis
GTTGCCCATTTACTGCTGTTAAATGCTTCCCACAACGCTTAAGGCGTGTCTCTTTAAGTGTGCTGAAGGCTGACTTTTAATGAGAGTTGCTTGACTTCCGGTGTCCACAAAAACTGTCAATCTCACACCTTCAACCGTCATCTCAAACGTAGGTCTGCCACCACCCGAGGCGGGGTTCTCTCATTTTTCTGTTCTCACCTTCCGGCATCTCGCTTTCACGTGGCCTCTTTTCCACAATTAAAACACGTACGCGAGTCCCACCAATCATTACGTGGGGGTTGTTGCGTGCGTCCACCGCCCCCCGTTTTCGTCTGGGGGGGCCCTGACTATCGCCCCTTGCCCGGTCTCTACGTTCCTGCTCACCGCATTAACATATGGCGAAGACCGGGCCTCCTCCACATCCAAGTCCTCATCTATATGTTCTTCGGCGTATTGTACGAGTTCCCTAAAACTCAGGGAAGCCGTGTCCGTAGCTAAGTAAGGACCGATATGAGCGGGCAAGGCTTTACAAAATAACTGCTTCGCAAACCGTTCCTCCTGTTGCGCATCGTACCCCAACTCCTGAGTAAGATCGCCTATCCTGGTGCGAAGGAAGGCACCAAAATCTTTTAATTGAGTGCCTTTCTCCCTCTGAAGTGACGTTAAATAGCGACGAGCCTCCTCTTTAGTAATCTTTGCTTTAAATCGATCCTTGATGGCCTGCACGAATTGTGGCCACGTCACCAAATGCCTGAATTCCTCAGACTTCCTCAGGGGCCCGTCGCGACCCACACATGCCCCAGTGGCCAGAGTAATTTTAGTTTCATCATCAGGAGCCGCGGCTAACACAGAATCCATCTCCCACAACCAATTTTCTACGCAACGGTTGCGTTCTACTTTATTCGATGGGAGCTCAGCACAATTTAACCTTGGCAAGGACAACTTCGGGAGTGACGCCACAAGTCCCGGTCTATAGGACGGAGTGCTGGGAGTGTAAGGGGGTGCTTGACCAGGGGGGGAAGGAACTATGAGGGGTTGGGTGTAGGTTGGGATAGGAGGGGTTCCCCAGTGACCAAGGGGCTACCCCAGGCGAGCAACTATTGGAGGTACTACTCTGATAAGGTGGTCGTGGACCCTGTTGTTGATTGTGTGAGTGTTGTGAACCGTTCTGTCCTTGAAGTAGCTGTAGCAGCATCTGTAGTACCTGTGGTTGTTGTTGAGCAACCTGTTGTATCTGTTGTTGTTGGTGTGGTACAATTTGTTGTATCTGTTGTTGTTGTGGTTGTGCAACCTGTAATGTCTGCTGTTGTTGTTGTGGTACAACTTGTTGTATCTGTTGTTGTGTTACGACTTGTTGCATCTGTTGTTGTTGTTGTGCCACCTGTTGTATCTGTGGCTGTTGTTGTGGTACAACTTGTCGCATCTGTGGTTGTTGTTGTGGTACCGCTTGTTGTATCTGTTGTTGTTGTTGTGGTACCGCTTGTTGTATCTGTTGTTGTTGTTGTGGTGCAACCTGCAGTGCCTGTTGTTGTTGTTGTGGTACAACTTGTTGTATCTGTTGTTGTGTTACAACTTGTTGTATCTGTTGTTGTTGTTGTGGTACCGCTTGTTGTATCTGTTGTTGTTGTTGTGGTGCAACCTGCAGTGCCTGTTGTTGTTGTTGTGGTACAACTTGTTGTATCTGTTGTTGTGTTACAACTTGTTGCATCTGTTGTTGTTGTTGTGGTACCGCTTGTTGTATCTGTTGTTGTTGTTGTGGTGCAACCTGCAGTGCCTGTAGTAGCATCTGTAGGGCTTGTTGTTGTGCGTCGGGTTGTACCTGTTGTAATTGTTGGGGTTGTGAGGGTGGTGTGTGTACGTTCGTAAGCCCAGGAACCGTCAGACCTTGAGAACCCGCAATGGCATCATCCCCGGGAACTCCTTGTCCAACTGGGGTGGATGTTCTAATAGTGGGGTCCACAACCCCATCACTTCCTATCACCCCACCAATCATCGTGCTGTCAGTTGAGCAAGAGCCCCCTAATGAAATCCTGCTTTCGTCCAGGGCTGCCGCCCCTTGGGCCCCCGGATCCGTTACTCCCCCCGTGGGGTTCGCTTGGGATCCTCCCCCAAGGACTACCGTCTGTACTACCCCCACCAGGTGAGGGTCTGTCGATGGTGCTCCCCCAGTAGCCTCGTTGTCTACCGTCCCTTTACTCCTGAGCGTCATCTTCTCACACGACATATTCTCGCTAAAACCTCGCAACCTAACCCTACCCGGAGAAAACAGGCTAAGTTCTGATTCCGACAACCGATTGCGGTGAAATTTTAACACAACTCCGATTTCCACAAGTAATCACTTGATCAATAGTCTCCGAAGGTATCTCCTACCCTATTACGTTAAACCTCTAGAACATCTAGACCGGAACTATCTTTCCTTCACGTCGTTCACCGCGTTCCACAGCCCCAGTGAAAGACATAAATCACCTAACCTTGTTGACAGACGATGACAGCTGTCGGCGGCAGAATCTCGCTGACTCCCTACTACCAATGAATGGAATTATTGTGTCTTATTAACCTCGTCTCGCATTCGTAAAATTTCTACGCAAACAGATAGAGTACACGACGGCATCGACTAGCATTTATTTATTTGTGAAAACAACTGTATACGATGAATAAGATACACGCGCACAAATACACTAAAAATAGTAGGTTACGCTAGGTTAATTCATTAAACGCCAGGAAGTTACTACAATTAATCTTGATAAAATGTAATGAGTTTACTATATTTATTTGACACTCGATGGACTGGTAACGCAATTGTAAAAATTAAAGTAAAAATTTCATGTCTCTAAATGAAAGACCAATATAAATGTTAGAAAAATATTGATAATTACCGCATTCTTGAACAAAATATACTGAAATTATATAGTGAATATTATCGCGAAAGGAACTACCCTGAATTTATTGTAAATAATTTAGTTTCAACTCTGTTTTATTTATCGAAAATAATCTAAGTCTCGTTTACCAGCTCACAATACTTTACGCTAACTGAGTTTCTCAAATTTTCTAGATTTTCGAATTTTCTAGTAAATCTTAGGCGCGCTAGAATTGAATGACGTTATCGTTAAGTTAACACTGGCGCGATGTTTATATCTTCAACAATTATTAAATTCTTAACGCCCGACGCTGACAACGGCGCTCACATATAATTATAAGTATTTATTAGTTAAACAAAAATTAATGATAATTCACTTATTTACGTTACTGAATGAACTCGATGTTAACGTAGCCTACACTGGGTCACCGCCGCTTGCGTAGAAGAATACTGAGAATTTAACACATCGCCGCGACACTCACAGCTATACAGAGTCGCGCTGAACCTTAATTAAAAATTAGTAATTATTTTCCCAAAATTATAAATTAAATACTGGCGTGTAGGGGACTTGTTACTTTACCGAATATAACACTCACTGGACACTTGGACACGTTGGTAAGTTTACAAAAATTAAAAGCGCGCACACTGTCACGAAGCCGACTCCTCAGAAAGTAGTCTCCGCACTAATCCTTAATTAACCAAGTATTTCTTTTCTCAAAATTATAAATTAAATACCGACGTGTAGTTTGCGTATCACTTGAACTGAATATACCACTCGCAAGACACTTAGACACTTGGTTGAGCGCAAACAATTACTGAGCGCTGCCTCACTGAGCGCTGAGAACCGCTAGAAAAAAAAATCAGAGTCCCAACGCTAATTCGCTTAAATGACCAAAAATCGACTTTTGGTCTCTCAAAGTTCTAACTTGGATCACTGTAATCGCACACTGGAATTAACACTGACGACCCAATGATCGTATGGCTAGACACAAAATTAGAATTTATTCCCAAAACTGAGATTTTCCAAGCGACTTTGAAATAAATCATCACAACAATTTTCAACGATTTTCACTGAATTAACGAATACACGAATCCACTTTAATGCACTGCACTTCACTTCACTTGAAAACAGTGGACCACTCACCTTGGTAATTCTCCCAGAGAATTTATACTGCATGCATGTACACACAACTCCAGATATAAAAGAAATATAAAACAAATACTTAGAAAATAATAACACTTATATACGAAAATTACCTAACAAGGGGGAATACTTAACTAACGAAGGGACGCTTAACCTGAAAGGGAACTTAATATACAGGGAACTTAATGTAGTACTTAAGGAGATCTCGATTTAACCTATAACCGTCCCGTCCCGGCCCGCCCTGTCGCTTTTACCAACATTCACCAATATCCCGACAGTACCAAATAAATCCTGTCCTTCGCGGTCAACGGTTAGACTAGATAGCGGAACCACCGACGGATCTAACTGTCCGACACCACCGTAATTCCGTTGCTAGACAATCTACTACGCCATCCCTCAGTAACTCTCGGCACCTTCATGGTTGTACCGTAGAAAGCTAGCGATTGGGTCGCCTAACACGCCCTCGGGGATAAATAATTAGCGTCCTAATACTTCCCCGCTCAGACAATTCGAAACCTAGAATTGTTGTTGCAAAACCACCATGCAACACCCTTGTCCGTAGTTGCAGAGGGTCGAGAAAAATACCCTGTCCAACTACCCAAGGCGGCCTCCACACTTAACTGCCTGCTAGCGCACTTAAGTGCCTGTAATCTACCTTACCAGCCTCTCAAGACCCTAGAATCGCCTACTCTATGCGAATCGCACCACATAGGATTACCGTCGACTCTCTCTCATGGGCCCCGGCTGCACTCTCACCACACAGCATAACCGAACGGACAGACGCGTGAGGCTTCAATAATCGTCAAGAAATTATTGAAACACCGCTGCTACCATTGTAATGTACTATGTATGTCTAATGTAATCTACCATTGTAATGTGTACTACTACATTGTAATGACTACCATAGTAATGGTAATATACCCTAATTGAAATATTATTAAATCATTTATTGTAATATCTCTGTCCACACTTAATAACCAGCAAACACTAATAACGGACCAGTATGACCCCTCGCTGGACTGTCACGAATATAAGCTGAATATTAAATGAGGAATATCACAAGGAAAGGGATTATTAATCTTTACCTTTTTCACTGCCACCACCTTCCAAAGGAATGAATGTGTCTATAATTATCGGTCCCCAGGAAGGAAGGGACTCGATAATCAGGGAACTCAACGGACCAGTGATTGAAATTGAATGGATTATTTTAGTCTTATTGAACTGAACGGGGGAGGCTCTCGCTTTACTTTATTATTCCTAAGAATGGAGAAACACAGGGAAGTTCTAACACAGCACATGAAAATCGCATGAATAACATATATTAACACAAGGGGACAGATAACTCACCAAGATGAAATTAACAATTATTTATTATTGTAACTGTATATTTAAATCACAATTGACATATAGCCTACTCTAATAACATCTACCAAAATAAAAGAGGCAATGGAAATGCAATACCAATATGCAAGAAACGTAGGAGCACACTACCTTCAATCGCACACTGCGGCCAGATGTTGATGGCGGCCCTCAGCCCCGTTGGGTGCGGGCTGGCTTGCCCTCCAGTCCCGAAAAACTCCCAAGACACACTAAATGAAATTTTGTTTTACCAGCTTATTGCTGGGAAGGATTACACCTCCCACCATCTAATACAGCCCCAGGGCTCCACCCATTATTTTGGCAATGGCCAACCATTTTACACTTAGGCCTGAGGTCTGGCTCTCTAGGGCCAATAAGGACTTGGCTCTTATCTTCCGCCAATCATCTTCCCTGAGGTGCCGTGGAAGGCTACATGAATTCCTGAAGATTGAGTCAGTACTCCCCGGCTGTGCGATGGGAACAAGGTACCACTGTATTAGATTCCCGCAACTAGTGCACCTCCCAGCAATGTTTACCAAAACTGATTATTTATGTTCCAGCCCGTCTCCAGCAAGATAAAGGGTAGGGACACTTGACTCGCCTGGTATGGGTAAGGGACCGTTGAGAGGGGAAAGAGAGGGAATGAGAGGGGGAATGAGAGGGGGGAGAGGGAGGATGGAGAGGGGAAACGAGTGGGGAGGATTGCGTGGAGACGCAAGGTATCACAGAGGTCGGCTGCACAACCCCTCAGGTCAACTCCTTGGACCTTGACAAATGGGCTACAGGGGGGGGGGTGTGAAGGGGGAAGACGAATGACGGGTAAGGGGAGGGGAGAAAGGGGGAAGGAAAAAGGAAGGAGGGGAGAAGGAAGGAGGGGAGAGGGGGAAGGGAGAACCAATGATCTGAGCACCAGATCATTACAACACCAAGGCTACTACACCACTCCACTACACCAGGCTTCTACACCACTCTACTACTCCAGGCTACAACACCACTCCACTACACCAGGCTACAACACCACTACACCACTCCACTACACCAAGCTACAACACCACTCCACTACACCAGGCTACAACACCACTCCACTACACCAGGCTACTACACCACTCCACTACACCAGGCTACAACACCACTCCACTACACCACTCCACTACACTACACACCACTCCACTACACCAGGGTACTACACCACACCACTATACCAGGCTACTACACCACTCCACTACACCAGGGTACTACACTACACCACTATACCAGGCTACTACACCACTCCACTACACCAGGCTACTACACCACACCACTATACTATGGTACTACACCACACCAGGCTACTACACCACATCACTACACCAGGGCACCACATCACACCACTATACCAGGGTACCACACCACTATACCAGGCTACTACACGACACCACTACAATAGGGTACTACACCATACCACTACACACCAGGCTACTACACCACACCAGGCTCCAACACCACACCACTACACCAGGGTACTACACTACACCAGGCTACTACACCACACCACTACACCAGGCTACTACACCAGGCTACTACACCACACCACTACACCAGGCTACTACACCAGGCCACTACTCCAGGCCACTACACCAGGCCACTACACTTCGCTACTACAAATGATAAATGAATAAAAATGATGAACCCACCTTTCTTATGATGTTTTATTTTACCAAATGTAGAAATATATATTTAAATTTCCTATTGTATTTATATTTGAGCATTTTAACTTGAAACACTTAATAAAAAGGGTCACATAGTTTCAAATTAGGTACAAAAGGTGTCACAAAGTTTTAATAATATAGGGTACAAAAGACGTCACAACGTTTCAAGTTAGGGTACAAAAGGCGTCACAACGTTTCTGATTAGTGTTAGATACGTAGGCTTTGGTTATAAGTTTTGGAAACCTATTCAATTCCACACAAAATATCGTATCTGATACGATAAAACAAACGTTTCCAATCCTTTCAAACACTTTCCAGATATGTTGTGGCAACCTTAAATTGTTTGCTGGGAACCACCACAAAGGAAGACTGACAACGAGAAAGCGGGAGACAAAGAGCATAGAGAATAGCATAAAGCTCCACTGCAAAGATGCTACTCTCCGGAGGTAAGCGACACATATAAGTGCGATCAAGAAAAACAACAGAGTAGCCAACACCGTCCGCAGACTTAGACCCATCGGTGAAGACAGAAACGGAGCGAGAGTGAAAAGAAAAGTGCTCAAGGAAAAGGCACTTTAGAACCGTAGGAGGGGTAAAAGCTTTAGCGACGCAGGTCAAGGATGTACGAAACTGCGGAAGGGGGGCTCTCCAATGGGGCAAAGAAGGAACAACACGAGGAGAAACATTAGAAACACGAACGGAAAGAGAATCCGGTAAGCGGGATAACAGGACAGAAAGAGGGAGGTGGTGAAGAGGAACAGGAACCGCAGGAGGGGCAAAAGTTAAAGCACGACAGGCGAGAGGAAGGATGTTATAAGGACCGCGCAAGATAGCGAAGACAGTAGCGATCACGGCGGTCCTGGAGAGACAGGAAGCCAGTGTCAACATACAAGCTAAGGACGGGAGTCGAACAAAAGGCACCAGAACAGAGGCGCAGCCCAGTACGGTGCAAAGCATCAAGACAGCGAAGAGCAGAAGAAGAAGCAGATGAGTAAGCAGGGCAACCATAATCGAGCTTAGACAGGACGAGAGAGGAATGCAAAGCAAGGAGAGTGCGCCTATCTGCTCCCCAAGAAGTATGGGACAATACTCGAAGGAAGGCAAGGGCCTTAGCGCACTCAACACGGAGGTAAGAGATATGGGGAGACCAAGACAAACGAGTGTCAAAGAATAACCCCAAAAGCTTTGCGGAATCTTTGTACTCAAGAGGATGACCATAAAGTGACAAAGAGGGACGAAGAACGACCTGTTTCCGAGTAAAAGACATGGCTCAAGTCTTAGAAGTAGAGAACTTGAAGCCATGATCGGTGGCCCAAGAAGACACGGCATCAATCGCAAGTTGAAGCCGGCGCTGAAGGAGAGGTGAATCATCACCCTGACAGCAAAGGGTAAGATCATCAACAAAGAGAGCGGAGAAGACACCTGAAAGAAGACCATTGAGGGCAACCAGAAAAATAGTAGTGCTCAGAACACTACCCTGGGGCACACCCTCGTATTGCTGAAAAGAGGCAGAGAGAGCGGTACCAAGGCGCACCCGAAAGGAACGACGAGAGAGGAAGCTGCGGAGAAAGAGGGAGATGACCACGAAGGCCAAAGAATGAAGCTGGGATAGAATATGATATCGCCAAGTGGTGTCGTAAGGCTTTTCCAGGTCAAAAAGGATGGCAACAACGGAGGTCCTTGTAGCAAAAGCAGTATGAATATAGACCTCCAAGTTCACCAGAACATCTGTCGTGCTGCGGCACTTGCGGAAACCAAATTGAGAAGGTTGATACCTGGTTGATACCTGGTTGATGGGGTTCTGGGAGTTCTTCTACTCCCCAAGCCCGGCCCGAGGCCAGGCTCGACTTGTGAGAGTTTGATCCACCAGGCTGTTGCTTGGAGCGGCCCGCAGAGCCACATACCCACCACAGCCCGGCTGATCCGGGACTTCTCTTAGGAAACAGTCCAGTTTTCTCTTGAAGATGTCCACGGTTGTTCCGGCAATATTTCTTATAGTCGCTGGGAGGACGTTGAACAACCGCGGACCTCTGATGTTTATATAGTGCTCTCTGATTGTGCCTATGACACCTCTGCTCTTCACTGGTTCAATCTTGCATTTTCTTCCATATCGTTCACTCCAGTACGTTGTTATTTTACTGTGTAGATTTGGGACCTGGCCCTCCAGTATTTTCCACGTGTATATTATTTGGTATCTCTCTCGTCTCCTTTCTAGAGAGTACATTTGGAGAGCTTTGAGACGATCCCAATAATTTAGGTGTTTTATCTCGTCTATGCGTGCCGTATATGTTCTCTGTATTCCCTCTATATCAGCAATCTCTCCTGCTCTGAAGGGGGAAGTGAGTACTGAGCAGTATTCGAGACGGGACAACACAAGTGACTTGAAGAGTACAACCATTGTGATGGGATCCCTGGATTTGAAAGTTCTCGTAATCCATCCGATCATTTTTCTGGCTGATGCTATATTTGCTTGGTTATGCTCCCTAAACGTTAGATCGTCGGACATCATTATTCCCAAATCCTTGACATGCTGTTTTTCTACTATGGGAAGATTTGATTGTGTTTTGTACCCTGTATTATGTTTCAGATCCTCATTTTTGCCGTACCTGAGTACCTGAAATTTATCACTGTTAAACATCATATTATTTTCTGCTGCACAATCGAAAACTTTGTTGACATCTG
Source organism: Procambarus virginalis (assembly GCA_020271785.1). Classification (NCBI taxonomy): domain Eukaryota; kingdom Metazoa; phylum Arthropoda; class Malacostraca; order Decapoda; family Cambaridae; genus Procambarus; species Procambarus virginalis. The sequence goes on from WNGS01154340.1 coordinate 9,710, forward strand.
TTTGTAGTTTTTCAATGTCTTCAGCAGAGGTAATTTTCATGCTGATTTTTGTGTCATCTGCGAAGGATGACACGAAGCTGTGACGTGTATTTTTGTCTATATCAGATATGAGAATAAGGAACAGTAGCGGTGCAAGGACTGTACCTTGAGGTACAGAGCTTTTAACATCGCTTGGACTCGATTTTATCTGATTGACTGTTACTCTTTGTGTTCTGTTCGACAGGAAATTGAGTATCCAGCGTCCTACTTTTCCAGTTATTCCCATTGACCTCATTTTGTGAGCTATCACCCCATGGTCACATTTGTCGAACGCCTTTGCAAAGTCTGTGTATACAACATCTGCATTTTGCTTTTCTTCTAGGGCTTCTGTGATTTTGTCATAGTGGTTGAGTAACTGTGACAGACAGGATCTTCCCGCTCTAAATCCATGTTGTCCTGGATTGTGCAATTCATTGTTTTCCATAAAACTAGAAATTTGATTCCTAATCACTCTTTCAAACACTTTTATTATGTGTGATGTTAGTGCAACTGGCCTATAATTTTTTGCCAAGGCTTTACTCCCCCCCCTTGTGCAACGGAGTTATATCTGCAGATTTAAGTGCTGCTGGTATCTCCCCTGTATCCAGGCTCTTTCTCCATATTACGCTGAGTGCTCTCGCTACTGGTACTTTACATTTCTTTATGAATATTGAATTCCATGAGTCAGGCCCAGGGGCTGAGTGCATGGGCATATTGTCAATTTCTCTTTCAAAGTCTTCCGAGTTTGTGGTAATATCCGTTATATTATCTGCAGCTTGAATGTCATTCATAAAGAAGCTGTCTGGGTCATCAACTTTCATGTTGTTAATTGGTGTGCTAAACATAGCCTCATACTGGCTTCTTAGAATTTCACTAATCTCTTTGTTGTCCTCTGTGTATGTACCTTCATTTGTAATTAACGGTCCAATACTGGTCGAGGTTTTGGATTTTGATTTAGCGTATGTGAAAAAATATTACGGATTTTTCCTTATCTCTTGTATAGCTCTCTGTTCCAATTCCATTTCCTCAGACTCATATGATCGCTTCAACGTTTGTTCGATTTCTTCGATCTCCCTGCTTAGGCTTATTTTCCTTGCTTGTGATAGTTGTGTCTGCCGAAGCATTTCCGTTATTTTTTTCCTTCTCCTGTACAGTCGTCTGCGTTCTCTTTCTAGAGTGTTCCTCTTTCTGCCCCTCCTCATAGGCACGTGCTTCAAGCAGACCTTGTAAGCGTCAGCTGTCAGTTGAGCTATTCCCTGTGTGGGAGTTTTGTCGCTTAAGACCGTCTCCCATTGAATGGTTGAAAGGTCTACCTTTCAAAGAAAGGGGGAGAGGAGGTGATGGTGTTCCAGGAACCACATCAAACGAACGTTAACCATACGTTCAAAGAGTTTGCAGACACAACTTGTGAGGGCAATAGGGCGAAAGTCCTTAGGGGAAGTTTCCAGAGACCCTGATTTGCGAACAGGGAGGACAACGGCATCAAGCCAGTCCTCAGGGACTGAGGAAGACTCCCAGATCCGATTATACAGACTCAGTAAATACTGAGACGTGCACGGAGGGAGATGGTGAAGCATCTTATAATGAATACCATCGGAGCCCGCTGCCGTAGAACCGCAGAGGGCCAGGGCAGAACGAAGTTCAGAGAGAGAGAGAAGGGATCGTTATAGGAAAGTCGAAGATGAGTGCAGAAATCTAAAGGACGAGACTCAAGGACAGGTTTACGAAGAAGGAAAGATTGGGGAAGATAAAGACCAGAGCTAACAGAAGAAAAGTGGGAACCCAGTTCGGTAGCGACCTGCAACGGGTCCGCCACAAGAGTACCACAGAGGTGAAGGACCGGGGAAACATCGGGAACGAACTTACCCGCTATCTTGCGGATACGCTTCCATATCTGTGGCAGGGGAGTTTCGGACGTAATTGTGGAGACATAAGATGCCCAACATTCACGTTTAGCCGTACGGATGGCCCTACGGGCCACCGCACTCGCTTTCCGAAAGAAAAGAAAAGAATCGGTCGTCTGCCGACGGCGGTGCCTCTTCCAGGCTGCACGCTTACAGCGGACAGCCCGAGCACAGTCCGCATTCCACCAGGAACGCACTTCCGTGGACCCCGAGAGGAAGAGCGAGGAATAGAGCGGAGGGCAGCGTCGAAGACAGTGTCATGAAAAAGGAGGAGAGCGCGAGGGAGAGGCAGAAGGGAGAGGTCAGAGAGAACAGCACTGAGGGTAAATAGGTCCCAGTCCGTTTTAGCAAACTGTCACCTAGGGAAAGAGAGGGAAGGGCGAAAAGAGAAAAAGGACACAAGGATGGGGAAATGATCACTGCCATGGAGGTCATCAAGAACCTGCCACGTGAAATCTAAGTAAAGATAGGAAAAGCAGAGAGAAAGATCAAGACAGGAAAGGGTGCGAGTCCGAGAGTCCAATTGAGTGGGCTCACCAGAATTCAGAAGAGACAAAGAAGAAGAGAAGAGAAATGGCTCAAGAAGGCGACCTCGGGTATTTTTTACCTCAGAAAACAAGGAAGAAACAAAGGCGAAAGAGCAACATAGCACGTTAAAGAATATCAGGGTCGGGATCAGGGTCAGCAAAGTCAGGGTTAGGGGACATGGGTAAACTGAGCAAAGACGGAGGGAGGGAAGCGGGAGAACAGACCAGAGGCGGGCGGGCGGGGTCCGGAGGAGGAGGCAACCGAGAGGAGCAGTCAAGGACAGCAGCAGGAAGAGGGGGAGTAGAAAGAGGGGAGTGCACCTCAGCAAGGGCAGCAACCGAAAGGGAAGCAGGGGCCAAAGAAACCTCCATAGCAGGAACAGGGGGCGCAACCACTGAAATGGGAGGGGAAGGAGCAATAGAGCCAGTAGTAGGGGCCGAGGAAGAAAGCGAAGCCTTCTTACCCGCCGGGGAGGAGGAAGGAGAGGAGCCAGGCTTACACTTCTGACTTGAAGAGACCGGTGTCCCAGCAACTACGTACCGGGCAACGGATTCCAGTGTCTCAACAGGAGAAGCTGAACGAGAGCACACACGACGGCCGTTAGGAGAGCGATGGACATCCGCCTGCACCGACAGGCGGCGGGGAGAGTCAATAGATGGAGGAGGAGGAAGGGAAGGAGGATCGGAGGGAGACGAGGAAGAAGACACAGGAGACATGACAGACCGGGTAGAATGAAGGGGAACCCCAGACAGACGACCAGGAGGGGGGACCCTTCGGGACAGAGCTCAAAGGAACAGAGGAGAGGGCAGTGGGCGTATCAGGGTCCAAGGCACGGAAACGGTTGTGAGTCTGAGGAAGGTGGGAAGGACGAGGAGAGGAAGAGCGCAACACGGGAGCATAAGAGACGTTAGCATAAGGCGGGAGCCGGCGAACCTGGCGCCTCGCCTCAGGAAAAGATAAACGCTCCCGGTGCTTCAAGTTGAGGACGGCTGCTTCAAGCTTGTAATGGATACAGGCACGGGAGAAGGTAGGATGGGCCTCACCGCAGTTGAGGCAGTGAGCTTGGGGAGAAGTGCACTCCGACTTTGTGTCAGGGTGAAGGTCACTCTAAGGACAGAGAGAGATAGTCCCAGAGCAGAGGAGGGCACCATGCCCAAACCTCCAGCACTTGTTACAAAGTCGAGGAGAAGGAATATACTCCTGGACAGAGCACCGGGCAGCAGCAAGAATGACAGAGGATGGAAGGGTAATACCATCAAAGGTGATCTTCACAACACGAAGGGGTTGACGGCGACGACCACGAGGGGGACGAGTAAACGAGTCTACCTGGAGGACAGAATGGCCATGGGCATCAAGAATATGCCGAATGTCATCGTGGCATTCCTGCAGATTCCGAACACCGGTCGCAACATGGGGCGGGAGGAGAATAGTGCCAACACTGGCATTCAACTGATCATTCTTAGAGACCCGGACATGGATCTCACCAAGGCAGGATAAGGCAGCCAAGCGGGAAGCTGCATCCTGAGAAGGAGCAGCAATGACACGTGTACCGAGATGAGTGGGGGTTGAAGGTGACAGACGCATCCACGGAATCAACGAGATTCCGATGGAGGGAGAAATCGTCAGGAGGCGCGGAATCAAGAGGGAGGAGATCAAAGTATTTGGCCCACGAAGCAGGATCAAACAAGGCCTGATACGCATCAGTACAGGAAGGAGACGAGCGAGTGGGGCCGTGGCGCTGACGGCGTTGAGAACCCCCAGAGAGAGAGGGGACAAAAGGTGCAGTAGTCACAACGAGAGACTTAGCCGCACTAGGGGACAAAGTGGTCACCACTGGGGGCTTGAGGCTCGACCCAACCACAGTGGAGGGAGGGGAGCTGGGGGAAGAAGTCAGGATGGTCAAAGGAGAAGCAAGGTCGGGGCTCAACGCAGCGGAGGCTACAGAGCCCGGTCTTCCAAGACAGGCCGACTCGGGGGCTTGGTCGCCCACCCCACGAGCCCGAGAGGGTACAACAGAAACATTCAACGACATATGGACGAAGAGTGATAAATTCATCCACGAATGTGCCCCCATACCCACCATGGAGCCACAATTAGAGGCAGGACACCCAACAGGAAGCTATCGCTGATCATGCCGGGGCCCCCTAGGGGTGCGTAGTGAGTATACACCCCACAATCGCCACCTTAAGAACCGTCAGTCCGTCGAGATCGGGTTCAGCGACGAAAGGGGGATTGACAATAAAAGGTTCCCCCTCGCTCGAGATGTTGGGTACTACAGTTCTACGGGTGCAAGAGAATGCCTCCCCAAGCACCCGGCCGTCAAAATAGAAGAAGTCCAAAGGAATAATCCAAAACAAGCAAAAGGTCGGCAGGAAAATGACAAGCAGATAGAAGAAGAGGGGGGAGAAAAACGAATCATAATGAAAAGGAAAAGCGATCCGGCACAATTAGAGAAGACAGCAGCAGGAGTGCAAGGCCACAAAAGGACAGAGGACTGTCCCACGGAGCATCACACTCTGGCAGCCGTCTACGAAGCCCCCTCACGACGCCAACGGGCCGTATGGCGAGGGGGTCAGTGTTGTAAGACTCACAACACCTTAGTCAAATTTGCAACACTTTATTCCTGTTATGCAATATCCAAACCATGTTATTACTGAGCGGTTCAACACTAACAAAATGTCTGTGTGGATTCGTTTTAAGTATGTGTATTATTGGATGTGAATACAACAAATTTTAACTAAAGTCAGGTTTTCATTCACGATTCTTTCCTCCCTTGGGTCAATAAAGTTATGTAATCAAAATTTTTTAACTGCCGTATGATATTGACAGCAATAAGATAATTACATTCACGAATACCATAATACTACTATAATTACCTGAACTATTACTATGATATTACCATAATTACTTGTATGCCCATAAACAACCAATGAAAACCTATTTGTTGATCAAATATATATTAAGTAGAAAATCTCCCAAATATATCTTAATAAATTTGAGAAAAAACTTCGAATAGTTCGCTTTTTTTGTAACTTTACTGAGATCTATGATGTCTATAAAATATATTTTCTGTTCGATTCCGAAGGTCCAAGTGATTGGGCTCTATTTTTCCATTCCAAACTTTAGCTTTTTGCAAGGTCGCCGTTCGAGTTCCGATGGTTCAAGTGATTGAGCACCGTCCCCTCACTCCGTCCTCACATCCCAGCCCATCCTAATGTCCCTTCCAAATGTTATAGATTCATACTGGCCTGGCGCTTTCACCTCATCATTTCCTTACCTTACCTTACATTCTCTTCTCAAAAAGATTAATTTTTCTTCCCAACTTTCTTCTTCACACGCCTCAATTGTTAGTTGAAGATGTATGGTGAAGTGGATGTATGTATGTAAATGTATGACTGCTGAGTTCTTCTTTAAGCAGGAAGAGTCGTGGCCAGACAGGGAGGTCGGACCCGGTGTTCACGTGCTCACCAGTTCGACCTCCTCAGCGGGAACTTCCTTTTTCATATATTGCTCAAATAATACTTTAGTTGGAGTTATTGTGTCCTATTTTTTCATCAGTTACTCTTTAATATTTATTCACTTTTATTGATCTATTCCAGCACATTTTACATATCTATTTATCACATTTAAATTATTTCTTAATCATCCTGTATTTATTAATTCATACACATTTTTAGATATATAATCATTTGTAATAATTTGTAATATGTAATATATATATACTTTTGTAATATACACTAAATAATTTGTAATAACTATTCAGTTGCAAATAATATATTTATTCTTTCCCGTTTTATTTGTTTAACTACTTTCTATTTTCTCTATGTAACATTTATTTCTCCATCACCTTTTATCTATCTTTTCAATCACATATAATTTATAATTGACATATTAGCAATT
>WNGS01154353.1:0-10599 GCA_020271785.1 Procambarus virginalis
TGCTGGAAGAATCGTTCATGTGGTGTACAATTTGTAGAGGTACACAACAGTGATCGAATAGAGTGGAGTGCATCAGGAAGAACTACTCCCCACTGGGATACATCTAGCCTCCTCGTCCTAAGAGCTAGCAGCACTGTCTTCCAATAACTCCCATTGTACTTCTCAGCCTGGCCATTTCCTCTAGGGTTGTAAGGAGTCGTACGGCTAGTTGCTACCCCCTTTTTTAGTAGAAAATCTTTCAACTCCTCCGACATAAGGAAGTTCCCCTATCAGAGTGTATATATGCAGGCATACCAAAGATTGCAAACAACTGCACCAGGCACTGAATTACTGTACCAGTAGTCATATCTGAACAAGGGAATGCAAAAGGGAATCTAGAGAATTCATCTACAACAGTAAGGATATATTTATTCCTTGAATGTGATGGAAGTGGTCCTTTAAAATCTATGTTGAGTCTTTCAAATGGCTGAGTAGCTTTAATCAAATGCCCAGAGTCAAACTTGCAAAACCGAGGTTTAAGTTCAGAGCATGCAGAGCAAGAATTAGTCATCTTCTTCACTTCCTCCACAGAATAAGGCAGATTTCGACATCGGACAAAATGAGCCATACGAGACACTCCAGGGTGACACAGATTGTCATGCAATTCCTTTAATTCATCCATACTGGTGGCACCACATACACGTGAGAATGCATCAGCTGGTATGTTCTTTTTACCTGGGCGATATACAATGTCATAGTGGTAACAGGAGAGTTCGACTCGCCATCTAGCAATTTTATCATTTTTAATCTTACCAGCTGAGTTAGAGTTAAACATAAAAGCGACACTGCGCTGGTCAGTCACAAGCCGAAAATGGCGACCAATAAGATAGTGTCGCCACTTCCTTAGGGCTTCCACAATGGCATACGCTTCCTTCTCCACTGATGAGTGCCTTTGTTCACTATTTGAAAGTGTTCGGGAGAAGAAAGCTACTGGTTGTTCATTCTGGGTTAGGGTAGCGGCAATAGCATGATCTGAAGCATCGGTTTCCACAGTGAAAGGAGTTGTTGGGTCGATTGCTCGAACCACTGCCTCAGCAATGTCTTGTTTCAATCCTTCAAAAGCTTTCGCAGCAGCAGCAGATAAGGGAAAATCATTGGCATGAGAGAGAGGACGGATCTTCTCAGAAAAACTCAGCACCCAACGAGAGTAATGTGCAAGCATTCCCATTGTTCTGCGTAAAGAACCTGTGTTACTTGGTAGTGGAAGTTTTAACAGTGGCTCGAGGCGTTCCGGGTCAGGTCTAATTTCTCCTTCTTGTATAAGATATCCCAACAGCTTTATAGACCTGAGTCGAAAACTACACTTTTCAAGATTCAGGGTCAGGTTATATCTTCTCGCAACGTCCATAAAATGTTTCAGATTTTTATCATGGTCTTCCTCAGACTCTCCACACACACAGACATCATCAACGTAAGCGAAGGTACCCTCCACTCCTTCTTTCTCAAGGATGCCATCAATTACCCTTTGAAAACTAGCCACTCCATTAGTGACCCCAAAAGGGATACGATTAAATTCAAAAGCTTCCCACAAGCTTCAAAGGCTGTATAGGGTTTTTCTTCCTCTGTTAAACCCACTTGATGGTAAGCACTTCTCAAGTCCAGAGTGCTGTATACTTTAAATCTAGCAACATTATTCACAATCTCATCTATGTGTGGTAAGGGGTAGGCATCCAGCCCCGTGAATCGATTGATTGTTTGTGAATAATCTACAACCATTCTTTTCTTGTGATGTTCTCCTTTAGTTACTAATACCTGGGCTCTCCATGGAGAATGACTGGGTCTAATTATCTCTTCACGTAGCATCCGAGCGGTCTCAGATTTAATAAACAACTTGTCAGCCTCAGAATAGCGTCTGGATTTTACAGCAATCGGCTTGCAGTCTGGTGCTAAATTACTGAAGAGAGATGGAGCCGGAACTTTGACGGCAGCTAATCCACATATTCTAAGAGGAGGTCTATCTCCTCCAAAAGCCATCTCAAGCACAGAATGATTTTGTAAAAAGTTATGACCTAAAATCACATCAGCACACAAATCGGGTAACACTTTGAGATTCACACCATGGTAAGTTTCTCCTTGTAATTCTAAGTCTACAGAACACTGACCCAGGAATTTTGAAGAGAACGATACAGTAGCCATAGAAACTGCCCCATTGTCAGGATACCAGTGTCAATCAGTGCACTGACTGGAATACCATTGATCTTAGAGCTAAGCACTGATTTATTGAGGCATGCGGGCGAAGTCCCAGCTAAAGTAGCAAGCATAGCAGCGGAATGTTGGGTGTTTGAAGCACTATTAGTCTGTTTCAGAGATCGGCAGACCTTAGCATAATGACCCTTTTTCTTGCAATTCATACACAGAGCCTCTCTAGCCGGACATCGACTGCGAGGATGTCGAGTGTAACCGCAAAAGAAGCACTTAAAACCACTAGTTGTAGCTGCAGAAACTGTGTCAACTTTTTCTTCTGCACTTTCTTGTCCTCCTAAGTCCTCCAGGTCTAATGAGAGTGCCATGGCAGCATTTGTAACCCCTGGCTGAGCATAAGAGGCAGAAAGTTTCTGTGCCGTTTCTAGAGTGTGAGCCTGGTCAAAGGCTGACTGTAAGTCTAAAGTTCTATTTTCAAGTAAGCGCTGCCTTATTGTGGCAGAACCTAGCCCATTAATGAAAGCATCTCTCACATAGTTATCACTGGCTTCTACAGCAGTCACTGCTTTGAACTGGCAATCTTTAGCTAATAACTTTAAAGCCTGAAGAAACTGATCAAGTGACTCACCGGGTTCTTGGCGTCGTGTTGCAAGCACATACCTTGCGAATACTTCATTCTTGGGCTTCACAAACAGTTCTGTTAGGGATTTTTCAGCAGCATCATACGTAGTGCAGTCAGCTATGTAGTCGAACACACGTGGAGCAACGTAGTTTATTAAGAGACACAGCTTGTCCACGGTGGGAGTATTTTCTTCTACTGCAAGAGTGAAGTTTTGGAACGTCTTGAGCCAGTGACGCCATTCTTGAGCGGCGTTGGTGGCGTTGGGTCAGTAGCAAACCGCTCGGGCCGTAGTAACCGCTCCATGTTCACTGGCTGAATTATTTGTTCAATAAATTGAGGTAAAGGAGAAGCATTGCCAGACATGTGGCTTTATTGAACAAATAATTACAGTACAGTTACATCCTGCAATACACAAGCCATATATTATACAAAACTTATAAAGACTAACAGTGCTTAAGATATATAATATAATAAGCAAAGTACACATGACTAACACTAGAACAAATAGAAATTAACTAGGAGTGAACATAAACTAACCTGTACACAGGCACGACACAGCTGGTCTGACAACAACAAAACAGTCAAGCGAGCATCCAAACAAAACAGTCAAGCGAGCATTCATCCGGGTACAATAATACAATAACACTTTTACTACATAAACGCATTGCATACTTTATTCCCAAAAAGACATGGTCACTTTTACCCAAGGGAGGAAGGTACTGAATTTCAATATCTCTTCCTCTTCCTGGTAAATATCAAATCTAGCATGGAGGGAAGTCCCTTCCCTCATCCTCGCAGCTTGTTTAACATGTTGATACAAGAAGTTTCCAGGATGAGGTCTACAAATCTACAGGTCCAAAAATCTTCTGTTTTAGCTTCATATGCTTCCCCGTCTATGGATTTCAAGTTGAAGTCACCGACTATCAACAGTCGTGATCTATCGTTATCCGCTCTCGCTATAATCTCTCTCATTTGTTATAAGACCTTTCGTTCACTCTAGCTCCTCCTTTGACCATGTGCTGCTTGGCGGTGGACTATATGCATTTATTATCATTAGTTTATCATCCTCATGGCAGATCTCTAATGCTATTATGTCAACTTCTTGTGGATTGGCAGTCATTATTTCTTCACCTTAAGTGTTCTTTCACCAGCACAGCAACGCCACCGCCTTTCCTAATTTTTCTGTCCCGTCTCCAAATTGAGTAGGCCCTTGGGAATATGACCTCATTTAAAATAACATCTTCAAGTTTTGTCTCCGTGAGTGCAACAATGTCTGGTGTCTGCAGCTGTATTACATCACTTAACTCCAGTATCTTCGATCTCACTCCATGTATGTTGGTGTATAGCCATGTATGTTGTTGGTGTGTTGGAGCGAGCAGCCGCGTCTAACAGCCTGGTTGATCAGTCCAGCAACCAGGAGGCCTGGTCGACGACTGGGCCGCGGGGACGCTGAGCCCCGGAGCACCTCAAGCACCTCAAGGTAAGGTATGCAATCTTCAGGCACTTGTTCCCCCTCTCCTTATCTTCACTCCTCCTCTCTCTATTGATTTGTTGGTTTGCCTTTATGTACCACTTTATTGGTTTGCCTACCCCTAACACTTTGTAGAAAAAAGAATTGATTTCTTCTTCATTCCTGTTTCTCATTTAAACGTTTTGCCTCGGCGAGGTTCAGTTTCAGCTTCTCTCTGTCTTCTTTTGAAAGATCTCGTCTAAACGACCACCCTTTCCCATTTCGCAATAGAATGTTCTAGAAGAATATAAGTATAAACCGTCAAATAGGATGCGTTGACCGGCAACAAATATAAAAACTGTGTCGATCTTACTCGTCGTGTCAATAATGCAATAGTTTTACAACGAAGATTCACTGCCATGACGTTTTCTTTAATAAGCTCTTCTGTTATTAGAGGAAACGTAAATTTCATGGCGCACATTTCTAAACTATCCCCAAGAAAATCGAAGCAAAAATGGATTTTATACAAATATTTTTCCGCATAACGCAATAGACAGATATAAGGGCTGAACCGTAAGAAAAAGTTTTAACGACCAGACACGATATAGGGGTTCGAAAGTGATAAATTATTAAATTAATTAAATTAAATTAAGATATGGGCACCACACAACTGCTGCATATTCTAGCTTTGGCCTAACAAAAGTCGTGAACAATTTCTTTAGTATATCGCCATCCACGTATTTAAAAGCAATTCTGAAGTTAGAAAGCGTGGCATAGGCTCCTCGCACAATATTCTTTATGTGGTCCTCAGGTGATAGTTTTCTATCTACCACCCCTAGATCTTTTTCTTTATCAGAATTCTTTAAAGATTTCTCACATAATATATAGGTTGTGTGGGGTCTGTGTTCTCCTATTCCACATTCCATAACATGACATTTATTAACATTAAATTTCATTTGCCAAGTGGTGCTCCATATACTGATTTTGTCCAGGTCATCTTGAAGGGCATGACAATCATCTAAGTTTCTTATCCTTCCTATTATCTTAGCATCATCAGCAAACATATTCATATAATTCTGTATACCAACTGGTAGTTCATTTATGTAGACAATAAACATCACTGGTGCAAGAACTGAACCCTGTGGTACTCCACTTGTGACATTTCTCCAGTCGGATACATTGCCTCTGATCACTGCCCTCATTTTTCTATCAGTCAGAAAATTTTTCATCCATGTTAGAAGCTTACCTGTCACCCCTCCAATATGTTCCAGTTTCCAGAACAGCCTCTTATGTGGAACTCTGTCGAAAGCCTTTTTTAGGTCCAGATAAATGCAGTCAACCCAACCATCTCTTTCCTGTAATATCTCTGTTGCTCGATCATGGAAACTGAGTAAATTCGATATACAGTATCTTCCAGATCGAAAACCATACTGTCTGTCTGATATGATATCATTTCTCTCCAGGTGTTCTACCCATTTAGTTTTAATTATTTTTTCCAATATTTTGACAATTACACTTGTCAATGATACCGGTCTATAATTAAAGGGATCTTCCCTGCTTCCACTTTTGTAGATTGGAGCTATGTTAGCCTTTTTCCACACATCAGCTACAACTCCTGTAAACAAGGATGCCTGAAAGATCAGTTGAAGAGGAATGCTGAGCTCAGGTGCACATTCTCTCTGAACCCATGGTGAAACTCCATCTGGACCAACTGCTTTGTTCTTATTTAGCTCCTTGAGCATTTTTTCCCCTTCGTCTCTAGACACCTCTATGTGCTCTATGTTGTTCTTAGGAATTCTTATTGTATCTGGTTCCCTGAAGATTTCATTTTGTACAAACACACTTTGGAACTTTTCGTTTAATGTTTCGCACATTTCCTTTTCATTTTCCATGAATCTATTTCCCATTTTCAACCTCTGAATATTATCCTTTACCTGCAATTTGCTGTTTATGAATTTATTGAATAGACCTGGTTCTGTTTTACATTTGTCTGCAATCCCTTTTTCAAAATTTCTTTCTGCCTCTCTCCTCACTGTTGTGTAGTTGTTTCTCACATCTTTGTATCGCTGGTATGTTTGATGGTTTGGCCTCTTCCTGGATTGATTCCATTTTTGTCTTTTGGTCTCTGGCCCTCTCGCACTTTCTGTTGAACCAATCCTGTTTCCTAGTTCTGCTTCTCTGTTTTGGTATAAATTCTTTTGTGCCTTTATGATATATTTCACAAAACTTGACATACATCTCATTCACTTCCTTGCCTAGCAACAAGTCTTTCCAATTATACTCACTAAAAAAATTTCTAAGGTTGCCGTAATGTCCACTCCTAAAATCTGTTTTTTCAATTGCATTGCATCGATCGATCGAATTGTATGTGTGTCACATACCTTGTGTGCATGTGTATATACATATGTATATATGAATATGAAAACTCACACCCCAGAAGTGACTCGAACCCATACTCCCAGGAGCAACGCAACTGGTATGTACAAGACGCCTTAAACCACTTGACCATCACGACCGGACAAAATGAGGTGATAGCTGAAGCTATTTGAACCACCCCACCGCCGGCACTTGGATGGTTATCTTGGGCATAGCATTTTACCAAATCACCTCATTCTTTGGGGCACACGTGAGGAACACAAATGCGAACAAGCCTGAATGGTCCCCAGGACTATATGCGAATGAAAACTCACACCCCAGAAGTGACTCGAACCCATACTCCCAGGAGCAACGCAACTGGTATGTACAAGACGCCTTAAACCACTTGACCATCACGACCGGACAAAATGAGGTGATAGCCGAAGCTATTTGAACCACCCCACCGCCGGCACTCGGATGGTTATCTTGGGCATAGCATTTTACCAAATCACCTCATTCTTTGGGGCACACGTGAGGAACACAAATGCGAACAAGCCTGAATGGTCCCCAGGACTATATGCGAATGAAAACTCACACCCCAGAAGTGACTCGAACCCATACTCCCAGGAGCAACGCAACTGGTATGTACAAGACGCCTTAAACCACTTGACCATCACGACCGGACAAAATGAGGTGATAGCCGAAGCTATTTGAACCACCCCACCGCCGGCACTCGGATGGTTATCTTGGGCATAGCATTTTACCAAATCACCTCATTCTTTGGGGCACACGTGAGGAACACAAATGCGAACAAGCCTGAATGGTCCCCAGGACTATATGCGAATGAAAACTCACACCCCAGAAGTGACTCGAACCCATACTCCCAGGAGCAACGCAACTGGTATGTACAAGACGCCTTAAACCACTTGACCATCACGACCGACAAAATGAGGTGATAGCCGAAGCTATTTGAACCACCCCACCGCCGGCACTCGGATGGTTATCTTGGGCATAGCATTTTACCAAATCACCTCATTCTTTGGGGCACACGTGAGGAACACAAATGCGAACAAGCCTGAATGGTCCCCAGGACTATATGCGAATGAAAACTCACACCCCAGAAGTGACTCGAACCCATACTCCCAGGAGCAACGCAACTGGTATGTACAAGACGCCTTAAACCACTTGACCATCACGACCGGACAAAATGAGGTGATAGCCGAAGCTATTTGAACCACCCACCGCCGGCACTCGGATGGTTATCTTGGGCATAGCATTTTACCAAATCACCTCATTCTTTGGGGCACACGTGAGGAACACAAATGCGAACAAGCCTGAATGGTCCCCAGGACTATATGCGAATGAAAATATGCTCCTGGGAGTATGGGTTCGAGTCACTTCTGGGGTGTGAGTTTTCATTCGCATATAGTCCTGGGGACCATTCAGGCTTGTTCGCATTTGTGTTCCTCACGTGTGCCCCAAAGAATGAGGTGATTTGGTAAAATGCTATGCCCAAGATAACCATCCGAGTGCCGGCGGTGGGGTGGTTCAAATAGCTTCGGCTATCACCTCATTTTGTCCGGTCGTGATGGTCAAGTGGTTTAAGGCGTCTTGTACATACCAGTTGCGTTGCTCCTGGGAGTATGGGTTCGAGTCACTTCTGGGGTGTGAGTTTTCATTCGCATATAATCCTGGGGACCATTCAGGCTTGTTCGCATATGTATATATGTGTATGTGTACTTTGTCTTTCGGAAGGGGCTCTGTTACTTGTATGTTGACGGGGCACTGGGGGAGCAGGTTGCTCTGTTGACTCTCGTATGGTTTCCTTGGTGGCCGGCCCAGCTTCTTTTTAGACGCTGCTTGATAGGTGTCCGAACCTGGGGCGTTTTCCCGTGGCTCCGCCTCTTTCGGCAGGTCGGATCGATTCTGTACGTGACTGGTCTGGCCTTCTCCTCGGCTCTTCGCATCTGGTATTTTGACGCGGGTATCACCATCTCTGTAGTGTTCAGGTGGTCGTGTGACGGTGTCCCACCTGCGAGCTTCGTCTTGGCGACAGTATGACGTTCCTGGTGTTTCTATACACTTTTTCTTGCTCTTTGTACATTGTCTTCTCTTTCTCATCGGGTTGTCTTGTCCTTTCTTGGGTTTTCTGGACTTCAGTTATTTGATGTTTTCTTACTGTTGCCTCGTTTTATGCGGCGCTGGCGGAGCCGCTCCGGCTTGCTTTCGGGGTGGACGTTACATCTGCCCTGTTTCGTACGCTTCTCGTGTTTTGTTTCACCTTCGGCCTGCTCATGCGTCGCCTGTGCTGTCCTGGTCCTTGATCAGGGTGCCGCCTTCCTCTCAGTTTGTGGTAGCCCCTTTGGTTCAGGTTTCTGCTCCTTGGTACTGGCGGTAGATTTGTACATGTGCAGCCTTTCTCCATCCTGGCGACGGTCGAGACGGCTGGTTTCCGGAGGGGTTCTTGGGTTATTGATGCTTGATTGGTTTGGCCAGGAGTGCATCCTGTGTTGTCCGGTTGCACTTTTTGCCGTTACCTGCATACCGTGTCTGGGGATGCACTTTGGTTTGATCGGTTCCCCTCGTTCCCTGTTTCAGGGCTCGGGTCTCCCAGGTCGTCCGCAGAGTTTTTCAGTCTTCCAGCCTGCAGTCTGTCTTTGCGCCCGTGCTGTTTGGACGTTTGCAGCTTTTGCTGCTGTGTTGGTGACGTCTAGGGCTCATTTTGGGCGCAGGGAATTGAGGGTCGCACAGATTCTTGGCCGTCCATTCTTTATGCGCATCTGCTCCTGTGCGTTCTTGTTGCCTTGGGTCTCAGGTTGCATCCTGTTGTCTCGGCTTCATGTTGCGGAGTTTGTGGCGGCCACCTCCCGGGTTAGCCCTTTCTTTTCCTTCTCTTTGGGTATGAAGCTCCAGGGGGCCATAGGGGCTCCCCACAGAAAACCAGCGTTGAATGTAATGAAATGCCATTTTCAGGGTGAGCCCCGGAGGTTCCTTGGCAACCCTCCCTCCCACCAGTCGGCGGTTTTTTTCGCGTTGGTTGAAGCTTAGCTTCCGAACTGAAGCTTGGCAGCCGGCGCGGTAGGTCCAGGCCTCCCCCCTCCCCTCTTGGGGCGGGGAGGGCTGCGCAGACGATCGGCGTGGCAGTAAAGTGTGATGTTTGCTTATTTGCTTGTTTCTTGGGATTGTAGGGAGTTTCTACCTCTCTGTTCGGTTTTTTGTTTTAGTTTTTTACCATGTGGGGTTTGTTTTGTCATGCCTACCTTTATGGGTGCCTGACCCCGGTCGATGGCAGATAAGGAAAACCCCAACCACAAGAGGGTTTTCCAGTCCCATTGCTCCCTGAAACCTCTCTGAAGGGGCCAGGTTCTAGCGCTGGTCCCTGGTAGGTCTGAACTCCTTAGCTAATGTCCCAGTCTAATATAACATACATTAGCCCGATAAGCTCCAGGGAGCCTCCAGGCTCGCCCAGAAAATGGCGTTTCATTACATTTAACGCTGGTTTTTTGAAAAACTGTGTTTTTCATGTGAGGGAAATCTTCGAAACCTCTTTACCGATTGCTTTCAAATTTTGACACAATGTTGCATTCGAATAGACGATTTTTTTATACACCTACTATATAAATACCTCACCTGTAACAGGAAAAAAACAATTTTTTGGAAAATCAGCACCATCTGTAGGACGTAAGAGCAACACATGCTTAAAACTCTGAAAGTTCTTCTCCGATTGCTTTGAAATTTTGTCACAACGTTCCATTCGAATACGTGCATGTTTTTATATACGTACTATCTACATGGCACACCTGTGACAGGTAAAAATTTTTTCTGGGAGGGGAGCCCCTACGGCTCCCCGGAGCTATCCATGGCTGATATGGATACCCTAACTATTTTGCATCAGTCGATGTGGGTGGAGTTCTAGGCCTACCAGGGACCATGAGCCAGAACCTGGCCCCCTCAGAGAGGCACGGGGAGCAATGACCCATAGAATTGCACA
>WNGS01154359.1:0-11852 GCA_020271785.1 Procambarus virginalis
TGCATTTTTCTGAGGTCGTTAAAGAAATTATTTCTTTGAATATTAATAAGTTTCATGATATATTCATTCATTATAATGATTAATATATCTTTAGAGATCTCTAAATGTTCTACGAGACTTTTAACTCAGCAAGAACAACAAATATTATTAGTATACGTATAGCGATATTTTTGCATTAATTATTGAATTACAGTAATTAATACAAAGGCCAATTCGCGGTCAAAATCTTTCCTGATGTGTATAGAAACGCCAAAATGTTACATCATTGGCTTAAAGAGCATCGTTTTCGAGAGAGCAGATAGGTTTCCTAGGTCCAGTGCTTCTATTTAGGACAAACAACTTCAAATTTGACAACTGACAAATTTGATTGACTGGATAGTGACCCTTTTGCTCACAGAAGTAGTCGTGTACTTGTGAGCGTAGCATTACATGACCGGAAGCTGCTTGAGGCGCCCTCAATGTACCGTGACTCACAAGGCAGACCACCTCTTTTGACCATGTCGTGGTACAGTTGACTAGAGTGTGCCTGGGAACACACACCGCATAGGTTCGAATCCTCAACACGGTTCCCGTGGATTTCTTTACTTTCCTACACATCAAGCTACAGTTATTTCAGTAAACTTCTGTGAGACGTGAACACTGGAGAGCTTATGCCATTATAGTAATAGAAAGAGCAATGCTTTGCTGATCCGTTCTGGGCGAATGAGCGCTGTAGTGTAGGTACCCGACACTCCATCAACACGTTGATTGAGTGTCGACTGGTGATTCGTTTCTACACTTACTGGCAAGCACCATATTCGAAGATTGATATTTTCTACATATATTAAGTGAGAGAGTTTTTTGTAGTGACTGAGTACATAAGTAAGTGGAATAAATGCAAATTGGTATAAGGAATGAGCTCGGAAAATTTCTAAGAATTTTCTTTATTCTTTAACCATTATTCCTGTCGTGATATTCAACTAGGTCGCCCTGAGGAAGGACTTGCTTAGCTAACACACCAGTGTAGTAAGCAGCTCATTCCTCACTATGGGACCCTGTACGAACAATTGACTAGGGCGCGAGCAACGCCGAGACCCCAATGAATTGAAATCCCCTCCACTTGGTCGTCGACCTTCGTAACTCGCCGAAGCGAATCTAAGAGTAGGTCCTGGGCTCTCACAACAATAATATTGTTGTGTAGTGCCGTATATATTTGATCCAAAGCTCAGAAGTAAGTCTCCAATAGTCGAGTGTGAAGAACATTTGCATAACAATAATAATGTGTGGGGGTGTAACGAAAAGACAGTGTTAACAAAACAACTTAGTTTATTCAATAAAGTACTAACTACTACAACAAAACAAAAGAATGTCAATGACGTTACTCGAAATCCTTCCTGTGACACTATCAATGACAGCTAGACACCAGCCCCTCGGACTGCATAATGAACTAACTCGAACATAAGCGTGCCCACAGAGGAATCAACAAGCAAGCAAGAACTAACAGATCTATAATCACAATTACAACAAATGACACAGTGAGTTCTGAAACACGTCTCCAGTAACCTCCTAACTGTTCTACGCCTCAGTGCAGTCTACACCTGCAATAGCGGTTGCAATGCAATCAAATCAGTAGCCTTTCAATGACATCAATAACTAATGGGTTCACTGGCAACTCCAGCACCCTTCCTCAAATTAATCTTTACGTTAACACTTCGTCCCACGGACGATCAACAATCAATACAATTGATTTACGTTAATAACAATAACATTTACGTTAATTAATAACTTCTCTTACAACTGTCACTAGTAACGCGGAAATTACACAACACTCTACCCGTCGAGCATTCAGTGAGAAAATCCCATTAATCCCTGTACTACCAGACAGCTGATTAATCTCTTTACTAGTTACGTTAATTTACGTTAATCGGTTACTAATCACTCAGCGATGGTAAACTCTGATTTACAATGTCCAAAGTGCTAAGAGAACGGTAATCACTCGTGATTACCTTTAGAGTAATTAATTACTATCCTCAAGATCAATAATTAAACAGTTAAATACGCAACCTTTCACACTGGCTCAGCAATTTACATTAAGGTATGAATTCCGTCTGAGCCTTCCATACTCAGACCAATTCAGGTGGCTAATAACAGTAATTAGGCACCACGTTTACGTTATTCTAAATGACGTTACTCTTCCCACGAGTCAATCAAGTGCCGGTACTTCCGGACATAAATAACGACGTTACGTTAATGGAACAATGTAGCCTTCGTGTGAGTCGATCAACAAGGATCGAGATTAATTACTTTGACTTCCTGAAACACGTCAATTACCCGGCCCACTGACCGTTAATTACGACAGACAATACTCTAATTCTTATCTGGCTGGTGGCTAGGCTCCTTGAGACTACCGTAGCTGCTTGCAGGAAAGTAAATTAACCCAAGCGTATTCTACGTTACTCATATTGTAAAAGAACAAATTCTCTTAAGCAATGGGCGTTCCCTCGGTTACGTTATATTAATTGCCTCGCAATCACCTCACTGAATACTGGACTTCGATGTCCTACCAGATAAACAGGAGAATATATGTATATCCAAGTACTCGTCTACAGCCGAGTTCACCCACGACAATGTCAAATCACACTAACAAATCACAGTGATTTACGTTACAATCCGGTTGCAATGACAATACTGCAGAACCTAGTAAAATAACATACAGGACATGAACCCTCTAGAACACTGCCCCCACAATGACTTTACTGAACTGCAGTTACCCACGGTGATTGCTCAACTCTAGCAACAATCACTAACAATGACAACCCCTTTGCAACAACACACACTGCAAGTACTCTAATTTCCAAGTATTAGAATACTGCTCAACACTTACTTATTTACTGTTGCAAATGACCCCAGTGCTCTCAATAACCCCTAGAACATAGGTCCCAAATTTGCAATAACCACACAGTAAATAACACAATAACACTGGGCACCGTGACACTACGATTATATATATATATATATACAATTACTGCTGATACATGTAGCCTACAGCTATCAAACGTTATTGGGAACACTAAGGAGATCTCGC
This sequence comes from Procambarus virginalis, assembly GCA_020271785.1. NCBI lineage: Eukaryota > Metazoa > Arthropoda > Malacostraca > Decapoda > Cambaridae > Procambarus > Procambarus virginalis. Next base: position 3,065 of record WNGS01154359.1, read on the forward strand.
ACTCCTAAATCACATGGGTGAGTGATTTATCGATCACGCATGCCGAATAAACACTCCCGAGTTTTACGTTACTCGACAGAGCGAGGGCTGTCACTCCCGACAGCCTCGTCACTCACCAAATTCTACCAAAATTACGTTAATACTGCAACCACAATATGTATATATATAATCACACTTCTCACGGCCCCTGGGAACAATACAAATTAATTAAAACCACACTGTGGGCCACTCCACAATAATCATTGCCAGGAATCACTGACGTTACCACATACCTGAGCGCTCAGTGTTGAAATTCCACACCTGCAAGACTACACATGAAATGATATCACTCCGTCCCACGGACGATCAAGAATGAATAATTACCACAATGGAATAATATAATTATTACATGGACATCCTCTCAGTCCTTGGCTAATCTATGTATATACTCTGTTCCCGTGTGTACCCACACACACACACACTCTGTACGTCTGTGCTCACAAGACGTACGTCCCTCAGGACTGACGAGATGACAACAAGGGTGATTATCTCCTCGTCCACACTTCACTTCACCTACAGGTGCTGCGTGACAATGCGACGGAACACTTGACCTCGAATTCAAGCTTTAGAGACTACTAATCACCAGAAATACACACATAGGTACTTACATTCATACTGCCGGCTTACACACACCATTCCCATACATCAGGCACCCCGCTATGGGTGGCTGGCTCAGTGGTGGTAGGCTGGCTGGTTGGTACCTCCGCGGTATCGTTCGTACAATGGCGCGCACCGAACCCTCCCACAACACGGCTTGTTTCGTACCCTCGACCCACCGGTAAGTGAAGCGTTCGTACACAGGTGACGCGCACAATGATATCGTCTTAAACAAACATGGGAAATCTGCCTTAAAGCACTAACACTTATTTCCCCGTTCCCATCGACTGCTACAGAGCACTAGCAAGTCTAATCATCACTGGTATGGGATCTACGAGTCTGTTACTGCTCGTATGCACGTTACCCCACGATCCCAGACCGATCACAAGATCTTCTATACCCACTGTACACTGTCTTTTCCCCTCCAAGCGACGACTTCGGCCGGATTCTGTGACGACCGCTGTCGTAGATGAAGCAGGAGGTGCAGCAGCTGAGTAGTTAATTAAGCCACCCCGACGCCCTATACACAAGCGGCCACAATGAGCATAGGAGCGTCTTGACAGGGTGATGGCTCCTCCAGAATGACGCTCACACCGTCGATTCCCGCGTATTCCTCGGAATAACCAATGAGAGGAAGGCATACTGGGGCCTACCCCTCTCCTCCAATCAGCGACGGTGTAGCATAGCCCCTAGGGCAACTCCAAGATGGCCGACCAACATGGCGGCTCAAGATGTTTACTAAGATGGCGTCTGTTTCCATGGCGACGCCTCAAGTGGCTGGCGAGCGGGTGGCCCGCAGCTACCCACGCCAGGCCTAACTGTTTTCCCGCGCAAACTAGAGTCTCGCCCCAAGCTATACAATGAGAGATGCTATCGGCTCTATCTCTGTCCACAGACATGCTACCACGGCCACGGTAACATTTCTGGACTGCTGATGACTGGAGCTCTCACGCGAGCTCAAACACTAGATGTTTCGGTTGCTGGTTACCAAAGTTAAGTCCGCACACTTAACAAGTGTACTTAACAAGTGTACTGGCCTCCCACAGGCATAAGAGCACTATTGTAAGTGTGCTGGTGAACCATCCCCTCACATTAAGAACTTCTTGACACGTCTAATTTCAAATGATAACTCAGTTCACCTAGATACAACACCCTAATATATTTATTTATTAGTTCACCCTAATATATTTATTAAAAATGTTTATGTATACTCAACATCATACCCTATGATATTTATATAAAGATATTTATACCCGATTCCAATGTATTAGGGTACAAAAGTTCATATCTTCATACATAGAGTATATGCACGCTACAGATAGAAAAGAAGAAGGTATCCAAGGACTGGAGAGAGACGACGGAACCAGTGATGAAGGTGTTAGCTGTGAAGGTCACTACCTGTCTCTGCGAAGCTGTTCCCGGGAAGAAGCCCAGCAGCAAGTTGTTGGGGATAGTTGTGCTGTTCCCTACACGAGCCTCCACGTTACTAAATCGCACACCCCCAGCTAGGGCTTTACGGACCTGAACTCTGACGGAGGTTATTCTGTGCAAAGCCCCAAGGTTGGCCATCCAAAAAGGTTGCGGAAGATAATCAGACTGATAACATTCAGCGTGAATTAATGTACAATAGAAACCGTTTACGGGCATATAAACGTTAGTATCCCAAATGGTTGGAGAACCAGTGAGGTTGGCGAGGTGGGCAGCCTCCCTGACACTGCCCCAGGAGGAGTAGCAGAGGGTTGGGGTGCCAGAGGAGCCTCCCACACCGGTGTAGTGCCACGACACTCTGGCGTTGTACAGTTCACAGCCACCGTCTGAGGAAGAGAAGAATGAGCCAGAGATAGGCTGAAGCACCTGAGCCTTGCAATAAAACTAATTCAATGCCGTAATAACAATTACATAAATAAACTGTAAATAATTCAGGCGATATTATATTTCTATACAGTATCCCTATATGTAAACAGTAGATAGCTATTACATACCCATAGTTTTAAGTACACAAAAGTTATATGATTTGAACAAGAATTAAAAATTATATTTTAAGGTTTCATCTTAAGAATGCCCATATAGATGTAGCGAGGAATTTTGATCATCCGGACATTGTTCCATTACAATAATGTGATCATACGAGACTATGTTGCTCTGTGTATAAGGAGAGTGAATGTAATTACCAACCAGTGAGACAAAACAGGGAGCAGTCATCCCACTGGAGACACTGGGCCCCACACCCAACCTTGGTGCTGACGTTAAATTGGCCCAGGAAACAATCACTCATGTTCGGGTATACGACGCTCATCTGTTGGGAAACATTGTGAATTAGCTATACTGATTATAGCTGCAGATATTTTGTGGAAATACCACTTTACGAACAGACTTTTATTATGAACTGCATAATAATGTGTATTATTATACACTTACTAGCTGTATCCGGCCAGGCATTGCTGAGCCACAGCTACCCTCTCCTGTCCCTCCCCCCGTTTTACCCATCCCCTCCTCCTTCCCCTCGTCCTCCCCACCATTCCCAACTCCCTCGACCGATGCATCCCCAAAAGATCTAATGTTCCCATCAGATAATTTGGAACATCAAATGATCTGATGTTCCCATCACTGAAATAGAAGAAAAAGTAAAAAAAAAAAAACTAAAAAACAATGAAAAAAAATAAAAATAAACTACACTCACGAAATGAACGGTATGGTAAATAACTCAGCTCAATTCCAATGCAATGTCACACAAAATAATTAAATCGAAATGAAAATAAATATAATCCATGAAAATTCAATTTGTCAATGCAATCGGAACTTTGAAATGGAATCGCATCATATTTAGTATAACGTTTGTTGCAATTACATACAACGGATAGAGCTGTTTTTCAAAAAAGCTTGTTTTTACCTGTCACACTAATGGCATCTATATAGTAGGTATATAAAAACACGTGGCTATTCGAATGCAACGTTGTGTCAACATTTCATAGCATTCGGTAAAGGGTTTCGAAGATTTCCCTCACATGAAAAACACAGTTTAAAAAAAATGTTTTTTCCATCACAGACGTAACATCTGTATAGTATGTACATAAAAACCCGCCCGGATGTGAATGGAACGTTGTGTGAAAATTTCAAAACAATACAGTGTCTGTATAAATCGGGGAGAAATTAATTCAGTACAATTAATGTAAAATTATGTAACCACGAGGGAGAATAAATTGAGAACAATTAAGCACTTTTGTTACTATTTCAAAAGATCCTTGGAAGTAATTTTTCAATGTTTCACTTACATTGAAAAATTACTTTCAAGCGCGACGAGCACTTACTTACAACGAGCATGTTGTAGCAGCGCTTCCGTAAACAAGAGCTGTGTTCGTCGCCAGAGACAGAACTGTAGTGTCAGAGAGCTACCAAGAAACAGCCAACAGTCTCAGAAAGACATCTTACCTCCTCCTTGGTAGCCCTTTCATTCCTATTATGTCTCTGACGACGAACACAGCTCTAGTGCTCGAAAGCGCTGTGTAGACTTTCCTTTTCAATGTGGTTTCTGAGCATTTTTTTTTTATATGAGATAAGCTTTGTTTTCCATCTTTCCCCTCACATAAAATAATAACACCTTCTTTGCCAGCATCACCAATTTTGATATTTTTACCGTGACAAATTATTGGGTTAGATTTCAACTGACCTTCCGAAACGTCCTGTCGTTTGTTGACAGGATGCCAATGATCCTCACTGTCGTAATCATTGCAAACACCAGCGACGTCATTTTCCATTGCAGCGTCATTTTCGTTTGACTGTTTACACTGCACTGGCTGAAGAAAGAAATTAATAACATTTCCAAGTACAAAGGATAATCCAGTGCATGTATTAGACAATATAAATATGGATAAATATCCTCTTTCATCTTAAGCCAGAATTTATAGCCACCTTACATGTAAATTGTCATCAACATTTGCGTGGAAATAAACATTCTATTCACTTGCGCTCTAGGAGACTCGAACCGTGGACCCCACGTGTGTCAGGCCGAAGCTCTATCGACCGAGCTATGGAGTAGTCTTGACAAGGAAAGTTCCCAGAAGCAGATTCTGCTGCCAAACTGAAATTTTCGACTTTCCCCTTGACTACTACTGAAGCTCAGAGGAATTAGTGATCCACGACCATGTTATATAAAAAAAACTCGCTAGGATCAAGTCTCCTAGAGTGCAGGTGAATGGAAGAGCACCTTACATGTGTTGGTATGTCAAGCTGCAGCTGTCACGAAGCGACGAGGAGGACTTGAAGAAATACCGATCTTTGTAGTAAAAGACAGTCTTTATAGACCGTTGATCTGTAGGTATAGCAGTCTGGAGAGTCCTGGGACGGTGTCTGGGGCAGAGTGAGACTAGACTCTCTCTGGGAGTGTCTGGGACAGAGTGAGACTGGACTCTCTCTGGGAGTGTCTGGGGCAGAGTGAGAGAGAACTCTGTGTCATCAGGCGCTGTTCACGTTGCACTATCCCGTCATAAATTATGGAAGACCGTGTGGCTTATTGCTATTTGATTGGTCAGCTGCTTCAGTCCAGCCTTCCTGTTGGTCAGTTGCCTGCTTGGCAACGTGGTTCCCTGGCCAATAAGTGTGAGGACGCCATCTTCAACTATCGACTGTCTTTCAATTTGCATATTGAAGTGTCTTACGGTTCATAGTTGAATGAGTTCCTTAATATTCAAGAATAATATTAATACTATTTACTTGTCTTATATATATATTCATTTATAATTGCAATAATATAGTGTACAATTAGAATGGATTTATTAAAATTAAGTAATATCAAAATGTTTATGTTAGCAACAATATTTATTAAAGCTAATTTACTCTCTGCATAAAACATTCCTAATACATGTTTAAGAATGAAAATATTAGTAATAATAGAAATAGTTTTGTTATATTTGCTTACAAAATTGAATTAGTGAACGGCTATATATTTGAAACTTGCTTTTCAACAATAAAATTTTTTTTATACATATACTAATGTTGAAATAAATATTATGAATTATTTTTATAATTGTGAATCACATTTAAATAATAAAAACATAAACACGAAGCAACAAAATTGATATAGTATATTACTAAGTTTTTGTATTGATAATTATATGATTGCATAATACTGATAAGCAATCATGTCACATTAATAGTGCTACTTATTTAAGGATTAAATACAACAAATTGGTTTTACAGCTATTGACCGAACAGATAAACACTACAATATGTTTCACAACACAGGTTTTCATTACATGTTAAAAAATAACTACACATAAGACAGGCAGATGCAGTTTAATGCTGACAGTTGTAAGGTTATGAGGCTAGGTAATGTTGATAGATGATGATAGAGTTTCAAGATACGAGCTAGACGGTGTTGAGATTGCGAAGTCGGATTGCGAAAGGGATCTGGGAGTTATGATTTGTAAGAATTTAAAACCAAAAAAATCAATGCAGAAATGTTCGTAATAAGGCAAATAGGACGCTGGAATTTATTTATCGAAGTGTTAGTAACAAGACACCTGGTGTTGTTCCTTAGCTATATCTTGCTCTGGTTAGGCCCCATTTATATTATGCAGTTCAGTTTTGGTCGCCGTATAATGGATATAAATTCACTAGAACGCGTCCAGCGTAGGATGACAAAGTTAATCCCCCAAATTAGAAACATGTCATAGGAAGAAAGATTGACAAAGCTTAAATGGCATTCAATGGAAAGGCGAAGATTTAGGGGTGACATAATAGAGGTGTACAAGTAGATAAATGGACATATCAGAAGGGATATTAATAGGATATTAAAAAGTATCAACACAAGACAGAACACGGAACAATGAATATATATTGGATTTTAAATTTAGGAAAGACCTGGGTAAATACTGGTTCAGTAACAGGATTGTTGATTTGTGAAACCAATTACCGCGTTACGTGGTGGAGGTTGGGTCCTTGATTGTTTCAAACGTGGGTTGGACATGTATATGAATGAGATTGGGTGGACATAAATAGAAGCTGCCTCGCATGGGCCAATAGGCCCTCTGCAGTTACCTTCATTCGTATGTTCTTATATTTTTAAGACAAAATATGTAACTGTTACTTGCATGCTGGCCTCGTACTTTCATACCAATGACTTATACATTGCAAAAGGTCTGAACGGTTGATCTTCACAATCGTCCGGTCCCGGAGTATGACGTAGAGTGCAACACAAGTCTTGCTGGTTCTCTCTACAACAACAGTGTGTGGTATGTATGTAGAACAGGAGCGTGGCAGCAAGGACACACACACACACACACACACACACACACACACACACACACACACACACACACACACACACACACACACACACACACACACACACACACACATCATCTGGAGAAGAGACTTCGTGACAACCCATCAACATGGGTTCAGGGAGGGTAAATCTTGCCTTACAGGCTTGATAGAATTCTACGATCAGGTGACAAGAATTAAGCAAGAAAGAGAAGGGTGGGCGGACTGCATTTTTTTGGACTGTCGGAAAGCCTTTGACACAGTACCCCATAAAAGGTTGATGCATAAGCTGGAGAAACAGGCAGGAGTAACAGGTAGGGCGCTCCAGTGGATAAGGGAGTACCTAAGCAATAGGAAGCAGAGAGTTACAGTGAGGGGTGAGACCTCAGACTGGCGTGAAGTCACCAGTGGAGTCCCACAGGGCTCTGTACTTGGACCTATCCTGTTTCTGATATACGTAAATGATCTCCCAGAGGGTATAGACTCATTCCTCTCAATGTTTGCTGACGACGCCAAAATTATGAGAAGGATTAAGACAGAGGAGGACAGCTTGAGACTTCAAGAAGACCTGGACAAGCTGCAGGAATGGTCGAACAAATGGCTGTTAGAGTTTAACCCAAGCAAATGTAATGTAATGAAGATAGGGGTAGGAAGCAGGAGACCAGATACAAGGTATCATTTGGGAGATGAAATACTTCAAGAGTCAGAGAGAGAGAAAGACCTGGGGGTTGATATCACGCCAGACCTGTCCCCTGAAGCTCATATCAAGAGGATAACATCAGCAGCATATGCCAGGTTGGCTAACATAAGAACGGCCTTTAGAAACTTGTGTAAGGAATCTTTCAGAACATTATATACCACATATGTCAGACCAATCCTGGAGTATGCGGCTCCAGCATGGAGTCCCTATCTAGTCAAGCATAAGACTAAACTGGAAAAGGTTCAAAGGTTTGCCACCAGACTAGTACCCGAGCTGAGAGGTATGAGCTACGAGGAGCGACTGCAGGAATTAAACCTCACTTCGTTGGAAGACAGAAGAGTTAGGGGGGACATGATCACCACATTCAAGATTCTCAGGGGAATCGACAGGGTTGATAAAGACAGGCTGTTTAACACAAGGGGCACACGCACTAGGGGACACAGGTGGAAACTGAGTGCCCAAATGAGCCACAGAGATATTAGAAAGAACTTTTTTAGTGTCAGAGTGGTTGACAAATGGAATGCATTAGGAAGCGATGTGGTGGAGGCTGACTCCATACACAGTTTCAAGTGTAGATATGATAGAGCCCAATAGGCTCAGGAAACTGTACACCTGTTGATTGACGGTTGAGAAGCGGGACCAAAGAGCCAGAGCTCAACCCCCGCAAGCACAACTAGGTGAGTACACACAGGGGCCAGGTAGCCTGGTGGATAGCGTGCAGGATTCGTAATTCTGTGGCGCGGGTTCGATTCCCGCACCCGGCAGAAACAAATGGGCAAAGTTTCTTTCACCCTGTATGCCCCTGTTACCTAGCAGTAAATAGGTACCTGGGAGTTAGTCAGCTGTCACGGGCTGCTTCCTGGGGTGTGTGTGTGTGTGTGTGGTGTGGAAAAAAAAAGTAGTTAGTGTAGTTAGTAAACAGTTGATTGATAGTTGAGAGGCGGGCCGAAAGAGCAAAGCTCAACCCCCGTAAAATACAACTAAGTGAATACACACACACACACACACACACACCACCACCACCACCGAATGTGGTGAAATGATCACCACATTCAAGATTCTCGGGGGAATCGACAGGGTTGATAGAGACAGGCTGTTTAACACAAGGGGCACACGCACTAGGGGACACAGGTGGAAACTGAGTGCCCAAATGAGCCACAGAAATATTAGAAAGAACTTTTTTAGTGTCAG
>WNGS01154365.1:0-18942 GCA_020271785.1 Procambarus virginalis
GAACCTTGCAGGAATCAACCTCACTGAGGACAAGTCACTCTCTAATCTGGGGTATAAACTGTTCCCGTTGTGTCCAGACCAAGTGAGATGGCCCAGAAAGTGGAGTTGGAGATCCTGCTGGACGACATATTCGACCTCGAGACACAAAAAAGTCACCACCAAAGACACCTTACAAGCAGAACTTATTGCGGAAGGAGGAAAGAATCGAGGCAACTACAGAAGCACCATACTGTCCCCCGAGCTCAAAGCGGCAGCTAAGAGCCTTCGTGAGAACAAGGAGATAGTCGTCAGGAGAGGTGACAAGTCGCCAATATACGTCATTCTTAAAAAAGACGAATATCTGGCGAAAATGAACCTCATTCTCTCTGACCAAACTAAATTCCAAAGGGTAACGAAGGACACTACAGCCGAATTGAAAGCAAAGGTCAACAAATTGATCGAAACTGTGAACGCCAAGAAATCCGGACTCCACCTGCCAAAGATTATTGGGGAATATAAACCTGGATACGCGTATGGAAATGTCAAGACACATAAGCCTGGAAACCCACTTCGGCCAATCATCAGCCAGATACCCACACCCACGTACAGACTGGCGAAGCGACTCAACGGCTTGCTGACTCCTTATGTCCCTTGCGCCTTCAGCCTGAAGTCTCCAAAGGAATTTGTTGACTTACTGCGGGGAACACGGGCCACAGGGATAAGAGCCTCGTTGGACGTAGAATCACTGTTTACCAACGTACCTGTGGATGAAACAATCGGGATGATAGCGGACAGAGTGTATCGTGATCCGGCCTGTACTCCTCTTGACATACCAGAAAACATTCTAAGGAAACTACTCCAAGCTTGTACTAAAGAGGCACCCTTCTTGAGCCCGGATGGGCACATGTATAAGCAAGTAGATGGGGTCGCCATGGGTTCTCCCCTAGGTGTCCTGTTTGCGAACTTCTACATGGGTACCATCGAGCAAAAGGTCTTAGTCGACATGAACTTGAAACCGGCCATATACTGCAGGTATGTTGACGACATTTTTACACAGGTACCTGATGTCAGACATCTGCAGGAGCTGAAGGAGGCATTTGAGCAGAATTCTGTGTTGCGTTTCACTTACGAGATGGAGAAGGATGGGAAGCTGCCCTTTCTAGATGTAACAGTCATGGAAAGGAGCGGAGGTTTCCACACTGCAGTCTACACTAAGGAAACAAACATAGGAATGTGCCTAAATGCCAACAGTGACTGCCCAGACAGGTACAAGAGGAGTGTTGTTAACGCTTATGTCGACCGTGCTCTCAGCCACAGCTCAGGATGGAAGCAAGTCGATGAAGAACTCTGTAGGGTAAGGCAGGTCCTAGTCAACAACGGCTTCTCCAATGGTTTCGTTGAAGACATCATAAGAAGGAAGGTGAAACGCCATGCAACCTCTGAAGAGACAACTAACACAACACCTATACCCCCTATTAGACTATTTTACAGGAACTTCTTTTCCACAGCTCATAAAACGGAGGAAAGGGTCCTGAAAGATATTGTTAATAGAAACGTTATCCCTACAGACAAAAATCAGAAGATACAACTGACGATTTACTATAAAACCAAAAAAACGGCCAGCCTACTCATGAGAAACTCTCCAGACACAAAGCAGAACGCTTTAAAAGAGACCAACGTCGTCTATGCCTTCAAATGCCCACTTGGGGACTGTAAGCCTCAAAGAACTCAGTATATAGGCAAGACAACAACATCTCTTTCCAGGCGATTAACGATGCATAAGCAACAGGGCTCCATTAAGGAACATATAATCTCTTCCCACAACCAGACCATCACCAGAGAAATCTTAGCAAACAACACAGAAATCATCGATAGATACAGCGATAGCAGGCGGCTTGACATCTGCGAGGCACTACACATCAAGAAGTCAACACCAGCAATCAACAGCCAATTAATGCACAACTATATTCTACCCACTTCAAGACTCCGCTCCAATATAGAAGCATCAAGAAATATGGGCCAATAGGCCCTCTGCAGTTACTTCCATTCTTACCTTCAATTTACCCAATTAATACCCAATATTTCGTGTTCTGTCCTGTGTTGAAAGTTTTGTTCACCTCATCCAAAACTGTTGTAACATATCACCTCACCCAAAATGCGGGTATAAAATAAAATGAAAGCTGTTTAAATCATAGCATAAGTAAGAACTCTGTTTAGTGTTTGCAGGTTATAGTTGTGTGTGTGTAAACTAAAAGTCTTTGAAAATGTAATAAGTTATTACGAAACGCGTTCAAGTGTCGCGTCAGACTAGAAATAAAAATGAATTTTGGAGAATTGATTTTTCAATTACCATCAACAGTGAAAAGAAACATAAGAAATATTGAGAAAATTCGTGTTAGAATTATTAATCTTACTTTTTCGGTCATATTTAATAATATATGTCTACAGGAAAGACTGCTACCAATATATATATATATATATATATATATATAATATATATATATAATATTATATATATATATATATATATATATATATATATATACAGTATAAATACACAGTGGTACCTCGAATAATGAATTTAATCTGTTCCGGCACCGTGTTATCATGTGAAACGGACGTCATACAAAACGAATGTCCCCATTTAACCCTTAAATGGCGCCTGGCTATTTAGCATTTGTCACCCACAGGCGCATACAAAAAAAAATATATATATTTTTTCTTCCTAACCTGTTAAGTCGTGTTCCCTGATCACGGGAAAAAAAATCAATTGTACTTACCGGCGACATAATTGAGCCGACAAGATGGGTGACGACGTCACAATTTGTTCGCTCATGTACGGTGCGTCCCGGAAGCGTCGCGCGTGGTCTTCAAGCAGCTAGAGTTGCCACGAATTTATTTTCGCGTCATTATTTACAGTGTCTAGGCCTGTATTATTTGCAATATTAGTCACTAATTGTGTTGCACATAATGTTACATCACATTTATTGTCAATAATTGTTGCATACATCGAGCATACACATGCACACACAAACATTTTCCATTACGCCATTATACAGTACAACCTCGATTCAACGTACCCCGATTCAACGAATCTCCGGCTAGTTCGCACACTTTTCAGACCGGATTTACTCACCCGGTTCGACGAACAATGGTTCGCCGAAGCGGGGGATGTTCGGATTTGCTTACGATGTCCAGACAGAGTTCACAGACTGGTGGAAAACTTTCTCATTCTATCACAGATTACAATTAATAATTCTCTCATATGACAAGTTGGATCACACAAGTGGACCACACAAGTGGACCACAAGTGGTCCACAAGCTTACGATTTTGGGACAAAGTTCACAGAACGGTGGAAAACTTTCCCATTCTATCACAGATTACAATTAATAATTCCCTCATATGACAAGTTCGATCACACAAGTGGACCGCACATGTGGACCGCACAAGTGGACCGCACAAGTGGTCCACAAGCTTACAATGTTGGGACAGAGTTCACAGAGTGGTGGAAAACTTTCTCATTCTATCACAGATTACAATTACAGTAATAGTTCTCCCATATGACAAGTTTGATCACACAAGTGGACCGCACAAGTGAGTCCACTAACTTACGATGTTGGGACAGAGTTCACAGAGTTGTGGAAAACTGTCTCATTCTATCACAGTTTACAATTAATAATTCCTTCATAAGACAAGTTGCATCACACAATTAAGTGGACCACACAACAAGTGAACCATATGAACCAAACACCAGCCAGAATGGTCCACACAACAAGTCAACCATATGAACCAGATACCAGCCAGAGTGGTCCACACAAATGAACGACCGAGTTTCCATAATTTTCGTTCACTGATTTGTGGCAGACGTATCTTTGTAAATTAATTTAAAGGCTGAAGCGTGATTAGCAAGCTACATGTCGTAAAATCTCCTTATAGACATTTTCTGTGATAAAACAAGGTGAGTGAGGGTGGACAGATAAGGGAATATTATTGTTCTGTAAACCTCACTTGGTTTTCTTTCGTCTGTGTCGTTATAGTTCAGTGACCCATGACTTTGAAAGTTTCAGACTAATAAATCATTTCTAAAACCAATGCTTAAATAGCTTTTTATTATCCTAATTAAACTAAACTAAATAAAACCGAAAATATACTGTAAAATGATAGACATCTGCTATTTGAGAAATTATTTGTTATTGGAACAACTCCAGCGTGCGCGAGTAGACGGGTCTAATCCCTGTCCAAACAGCACCATGCGTTTCGTTTCATTTCGTCGCCACAGTTCAGTGACTACGGCTTCGAAATAATAAAATTAATAAATCAGTTCTAAAATAAGTTTTTTTTATCTCTTATTATCCTAATAATGTTACTAATCTAAATATATAACCTAAAAATATATAATATGATGTAAATCCAATATTTGAGATAAATTTATGTTACTGGATCTGGCTTAAACACCAGCCTACTGGAGGGTGTATAGACCTAGTCTGCGTTCATACAGTAGGCACCCAGTGCCGTTAGCTTTGTCTGCGTGCGAGTGACGTGTTTGTCCGCCGGTGAAAGAATAATCGTGGAATTTACCATTTTTTTGACTACAGCTTTATTAATATACAACAAGATGTCTCAAGGGCTTGCTAATCGTGCTGTATCTACAAAGAGGAAGAGAAGTTTTTTATCCATTGAGCAGAAATTAGACATGATAGAGAAACATGAACGTGGCTACTCTGTTACTAGGCTGGCAGCAGAATTTAATGTCGGGAAAAGTACGGTGTGTGATATCAAGAGACAGAAAGATGATATTAGGAAGTTCCTTGCTTCGAGTGATAGTGGTGCATTAAATAAAAGGAAAACAATAAAAGGTTCTACAAATACGAATTTGGACGAAGCTGTGTATAAATGGTTTAACCAGGAGCGCTCTGTGGGGATGCCACTTGGCGGCGACGCCATTAAGACAGCAGCCGATAAATTTGCACAAAAGATGAACATTCCAGATTTTCGAGCAAGTGAAGGATGGTTGCAAAGATTTAAGAATAGACATAATATTAAGAACAGAAAAGTTTGTGGAGAATCATTAAGTGCAGATACGGATTCTGTCGAGCCATTTAAGCGTAAATTAAATGATTACATAATAACAAATGATCTAAGGCGTTTTCAGGTATACAATGCCGATGAAACAGGCTTTAATTGGAAATGCTTGCAGAACAACACTTTGGCATCTAGGCTAGATGAGAGTGTTCCTGGCCGTAAGGTAAACAAAGAAAAAGTTTCTGCCATGCTGTGTGCAAATGCAGACGGAAGTCACAGAACAAAGTCCGCCATTGTGGGGAAGTCAAAAAACCCACGTGCTTTGAAAAATTTAATGAACAAGCTACCTGTGGTCTACTACAGCTCTAAAACAGCTTGGTTTACTGGAGATATTTTTGTAGACTGGTTCAAAAATCATTTTTGCAAAGAAGTAAGAGATTTTCAGATAAAGAAGTGTGGAGTGAGACGGAATGATGTCAAGGCATTACTCTTGGTTGACAATGCCCCAGCTCATGTAGGGCTCGACACATTAACGTCACATGATGGACGCATCAAATGTATGGCCTTGCCTCCCAATACCACCTCTCTGATCCAGCCAATGGATATGGGTGTTATATATGCAATGAAAAGGCTCTACAAACGAGCAATGAATAAAGAAATCATGGTGGTGTTTGAGTCAGATGAAGACAAAAGGCTAGGAACCGATTCGCGAGGTCAAGCAACACTGGAACGTTACAAAAAATACTCAATTAAGGAAGCCATTTACAACTGGGCTCAAGTTTGGGATGAAGTTAAAGAGTCAACATTAAGAAATTGTTGGAAAAAACTCCTGTTGCTTGATCATGCTGATGAAGTGACTGAGGAAGAAATGGATTTTGAAGGATTTTCAAATGATATTTATCAAGAACTGCGTGCTGCTGGTGAGGTGGAGTTGACGCTGAACGATGTGGAGGAGTGGTTAGATATTGATGCAGTCGATCCACCCATTGGTCATTTAACAGATGATGAGATTATACAAAATGTTACTGGCACTGTTGACGACGACGGAGAGGAAGATGAAGATGAGAATGATAGCAGTAAACAATCTGCTATGTGTGCTGACGCATTGTTCTATGTTGAAAAACTCCTTGACATTGTTTCACAAACTGACAATCCAGAGCTACCTGGCTTTTATCAACACCTAAGGACGATGAAAGATATTTGTCTCAAGGACATGACACAAAGAAGGAAACAAACGAAAGTGAGTCAATATTTTTCACGAACTAGCAGAAAATCAACCAGCACAGCCGTACCCAGCACCAGCACAGCCGTACCCAGCACCAGCACAGCCGTACCCAGCACCAGCACAGCCGTACCCAGCACCAGCACAGCCGTACCCAGCACCAGCACAGCCGTACCCAGCACCAGCACAGCCGTACCCAGCACAGCACAGCCGTACCCAGCACCAGCACAGCCGTACCCAGCACCAGCACAGCCGTACCTAGCACCAGCACAAAAGCAGCTGAAGCCAACACAGCAGCAGCGAGCACCAGCAAAGCTGATGCAAACATCTAAAAACATCGTGTGTGAAGTGAACAATTAGAATAAGTGTTAAATTTAAGTGTGTACATAGTGTTAAAATTAAAGTTGCAGTAATTCTAGTGTACAATAGTTTTCATGAACTGTATTGTAGTACTCAACATACAGCAAAACTACTTTTAATAATACAGTGCTAACGGCTTAATGCACTGCAGTACCTATTTACTGTAGAGCATTCACAACTTCACAAAACTTCAAGATGGGCATAACTCCAACAATAAGGTAAATACATGAATTACAGTATTTTTTAGTAGAGTAGTAAAATATAGGTATAGTATGTAATATGATAATGCATTTTTATTGTGTACAAGAAAAAAAAAGACACTGACGCAAACGCCTCCTGAAGGTCACCTCTTGCAACGAATCCAACGCTCCAACGAACTGGGGGTGGTCCCATATAGTACGTTGAATCGAGGTTGTACTGTATTATGTAATCACAATGTTCATTATTTTATATGTACACACTAGCACGCACTATGTACAGGTTTTTGCACTATTATTGCACATTTAGAATTCTTGGAGTGAGTGGTAGTCGTTGAAGCAGTCGACAGCACACAATGGAACTGCACACCCTTCACACAATGTTTGCACTATTTTACGTTTCTATTCTCTCCGTTTTGTTGTTTTACATACTAGGCATTCATGTTGGTCTATTGCACGCTTTCCAGCTGGTGGCAAATTCTTTAGTCTGTGTTGCTGAAAGGCTTCTATGTGAGCGAGCCTGGGTTTTGCAGCATGCTGCAACACTGGGTTCATGATTGGTCTTCGTATGCCAGGGACTTCTTGACCAAACTTTGCTAATAACTGTGTTGCAAGTGTAAAAGCAAATGAACGGAAAATAGGTTTATGTCCAGTTTTCACCAGATACAAATTATATTTATCAACATGCTCATGTCAACAAGATGGAAAAACACTTTTTTCGTCCACTTCAATGTTTTCCGCACACAATAGTGCCAATCATCATGTCAGCCTTATCAATCAAATGCATGTTGAGATTGTAGTAAAGAACACAATCTGGCTTATATACTGGTTCTCTTGTTACACGGTGCACCTTGCCACTGTTCAACATTGTACCCTCATGAACGGTTGTCAGCAGGTTCACTTCTCTCTTGTCTTTCCACCGTACCGAGAGTATTTGATTACATTTCCGTACCTGGTACTCACCAACTGCAAGTCCACCGCCAAACACTGGCATTTCCCTTCTTTGTGCCTTTACTATGCCAACCAACCCGGTTCTATTTTCAATCAAGAACCTAGCTAGCAATGGACTTGTATAGTAGTTATCTGTGTATAGGATGTGGCCCTTGTTCATCCATGGTGCCATCAGTGACTTCACCACACTACCCGAGAAACCATGTTCGTCGTTACCGGGAATATCTACAGCGCTAGCTGAATACAGAATCATGTGTAACACGTATCCTGTTTCACAGTCACACAGTACAAAGAATTTAAATCCGAATCTGTTTCGTTTGGAGGGAATATACTGTTTGAATGAAACACGTCCTTTGAAAAGTACAAGGGATTCGTCAATCACCAGCTTCTGTGCTGGTACGTAAAAATCTCTGAATTTTCCAATCACTTCATTCATATAGTGCCTCACTCGCCAAAGTCTATCATCCTCTGTCCGGTCCTCATTACTTGCAAAATGCAGACACCTGAGGAGTATCTGAAATCTGTCTCAGGACATATATTTCCCGAAGAAAGGTGTTGGAATAGTCGATCTTTGCTCCAGTATTCTTGAGAGCGTGTTTGACAGTGTTTCATCAACATACATGTCACTAGAAACACATACATTTCACTACATTGGTGGTTTTTCCAACGTTTGCAATCGTGAAAGTTCTGTTATCTCTCGTCAATGAGATGAGCCGCATGAAGGTTCGTTTGGGGGTACAATATATTCCATGAGCGGCTCATCATAGAATGCTNAACTGGCACTCACCAACGGCAAGTCCACCGTCAAACACTGGCATTTCCCTTCTTCGTGCCTTTACTGTGCCAACCAATCCGGTTCTATTTTCAATCAAGAACCTAGCTAGCAATGGACTTGTATAGTAATAATCTGTGTATAGGATGTGGCCCTTGTTCATCCATGGTGCCATCAGTGACTTCACCACACTACCCGAGAAACCATGTTCGACGTTACCGGTAATGTCTACATCGCTAGCTGAATACAGAATCATGTGTAATACGTATCCTGTTTCACAGTCACACAGTACAAAGAATTTCAATCCAAATCCGTTTCGTTTAGAGGGAATATACTGCTTGAATGAAACACGTCCTTTGAAAAGCACAAGGGACTCGTCAATCACCAGCTTCTGTGCTGGTACGTAAAAATCTCTGATTTTTCCAATCATTTCATTCATAAAGTGCCTGACTCGCCAAAGTCTATCATCCTCTGTCTGGTCCTCATTACTGTACTTGCAAAATGCAGACACCTGAGGAGTATCTGAAATCTGTCTCGGGACATATTTCCCGAAGAAAGGTGTTGGAATAGTCAGATCTTTGCTCCAGTAATCTGTGACAGTGTGTTTGACACAGTGTTTCAACAACATACATATTGCTAAAAACACATACATTTTACCTACATTGGTGGTTTTCCAACGTTGCAATCGTGAAAATTTTGTTCTGTCTCTTCTAATGAGATGAGCCGCATGAAGGTTCGTTTGGTGTACAATATATTCCATGAGTGGCTCATCATAGAATGCTGTAAAATATTCATATTCACTCATGTCCTCACCATTATCAGGGAAAAGCTTTGTAATCCCAATGTCTTTATTGTCAAAGGCAGGAATTCGAGGAATAAAACCAGCACCATCACTCCACACTAGTACACCTGGTGTCCTGCGAGACGCAGGGGACGCAACAGGGGCACTACGGCGAGGAACGATGCGCCACGTGGACCAGGAGCTGAAGCCCGTCTACGCACAGTGCGGCCGCTACGTGCACGTGAGGTGGAAGCACGTGAACATGAGGCTCTTGGTGCCTCATGTTGTTCCATGCGGTGGCGCTTGGCTGGGCGAGACGCTGCTGACACGACAAATTCTCGCCCAGTAACACCACTGGTACTGGCACCAAGCTCGGTAACACTATGTTCTGATTCCACTTCACTAAAACCAGAAAAAGAGTCACCTTCCTCTGACTCATCACCAAAAATATCCTCAGACTCTAAATAAGCACAGGAACTGTGTGGTCGAGGGTGAATTGGAGTAGACACTGGGCGAGGTGGCATGGTGAGCATATAGGCCTCGCAATGGGAGGCAGCTGTATCACATTTTCACTGTCCGTGCTATCATCATCCATCACTTGTGTGTAGTCTTTATCAATGTCAGAGTCATCAAAGTCACTTTCCTCACCATCGGAAAATAATTCACTGGTTATTTGCTCTTGGGTGAGTGATTGCGTGGTGCGTGCCCGGGAAGCGTTCGGCCGTGCACTCGACATGGGGGCTGCTGGGTAACTGAGGACTCCCACGCGATGGTAGCGTGAGCTGGATTTTTTTTCAAAATGGCGGCTGTTTACTATAGCCCCTGGACAGCGTATGGAGACCCCCTATACCCCACGGGCCTTTCAAATCTTGTGCGGTACTCCAAAGTATCATATGATGCCGAGCGCAAGTTACTGCAAGTCACTCAACACATCATATGATGTCTTGCGCAACTAAAGGGTTAATGTTCAAAATGCAAAAAATCACCACAAACGCGGAATTTCTTATAGACGCGATCGTCACTAAATGGGCAGCTGTAGTAAACTGAGGCAGGTCGGACCGCGTGAACGGAAACCATGCACTCAGTCGACTTGAACGAGAACCAACAAATATCGGAAGTCGACGACACCATCGGATGTCGAGTCGCATTTTTCGATGAAATTTACATCGTAACTCGAAATTATCGTAAGTAGGCACAATCGTAAGTCGTGAAGGTGAAATGCCATGCAACCTCTGAAGAGACAACTAACACAACACCTGTACCCCCTATTAGACTATTTTACAGGAACTTCTTTTCCACAGCTCATAAAACAGAGGAAAGGGTCCTGAAAGATATTGTTAATAGAAACGTTATCCCTACAGACAAAAATCAGAAGATACAATTGACGATTTATTATAAAACCAAAAAAACGGCCAACCTACTCATGAGAAACTCTCCAGACACAAAGCAGAACGCTTTAAAAGAAACCAACGTCGTCTATGCCTTCAAATGCCCATTGGGGACTGTAAGCCTCAAAGAACTCAGTATATAGGCAAGACAACAACATCTCTTTCCAGGCAATTAACGATGCATAAGCAACAGGGCTCCATTAAGGAACACAATCTCTTCCCACAACCAGACCATCACCAGAGAAATCTTAGCAAACAACACAGAAATCATCGATAGATACAGTGATAGCAGGTGGCTTGACATCTGCGAGGCACTACACATCAAGAAGTCAACACCAGCAATCAACAGCCAATTAATGCACAACTATATTCTACCCACTTCAAGACTTCGCTCCAATATAGAAGCATCAAGAAATATGGGCCAATAGGCCCTTTGCAGTTACTTCCATTCTTACTTTCAATTTACCCAATTAATACCCATTGTTTCGTGTTCTGTCTTGTGTTGAAAGTTTTGTTCACCTCATCCGAAACTGTTGTAACATATCACCTCACCCAAAATGCGGGCATATAAAATGAAAGCTGTTTAAATCATAGCATAGTAAGAACTCTGTTTAGTGTTTGCAGGTTATAGTTATGTGTGTGTAAACTAAAAGTCTTTGAAAAAGTAATAAGTTATTACGAAACGCATTCAAGTATCGCGTCAGACTAGAAATAAAAATGAATTTTGGAGAATTGATTTTTTAATTAAAATCGACAGTGAAAAGAAACAAGAAATATTGAGAAAATTTGTGTGAGAATTATTAATCTTACTTTTTCGGTCATATTAATAATACGTGTCTACAGGAAAGACTGCTACCAAAACATACTAAAAAAAATATTTATATATATATATATATATATATATATATATATATATATATATATATATATATATATATATATATACAGTATATATATATATATATATATATATATATATATATATATACAGTATATATATATATATATATATATATATATATATATATATATATATATATATATATATATATATATACATAAGTATATATATATATATATATATATATATATATATATATATATATATATATATATATATATATATATATATATATATATATATATATATATATATATATATATATATAGGGGGGTACCACCTCTGGTGCAATTATAGGGACCCACAGCCTCAGAGAAGGGAACACAGAGCATTCAGGGAAAAACTTGCCATTTAACTCTGAATACATGAGGGTGTTCGCTTCTCCTACCACCCCCCTTTTTTATGGTGTACACTTTATTAAGCAAGGTTATACAGTTACATATCTGATTGTATACAAAAAATGAGCATTAAGAGGACACAAAAATAGTTCGCTTCCTAGAGGCTGTAGATTTCCTCGAACTCCTCCGACGTTGGGCAGGAACCGAGGATGCAGCGAGCATTCCCCCTCTGGATCGCGACACTGAGGCGCTGAAAGAGAAAACTTGCCGCTCTAGGGTCTCTTGTGGTGTCAATGAGTTTGGAACCAAGATCCTTTAGAAACCTTCTTGCACTCTCTCCCCATGGGCCTAGGGTCTCAGACCCTATTGGAACGAAGTTGTACCGATGATCTAATTGCCTATACTTGGCTGACTTGTCTCTTTCTCTGTGTGTCGCCGCGGCTCCTGCTGTGCCGGCAGAGAGGTTGATGTATGTGGCTGCCAGGGTGGATACGCAAGTATAGTCCCATGCCAACTGTCTGCCACCCTTCCACGGACGCAGTGTGATTCCGTCTGGTCGGCCGGCAAAGCTAACAGAGTCACGGTTCAGAAGGTTGCGGGGCTCTCTCTCCGCTGGACACTGGGCAGAGGCAAGGCTTCTTTTAATGATGTCGTTTACTTCGTCGTGTCTAGTGTGCCAACCACCAGATTTTCCACAGTGCAGGCCATGCAATCCATATTCGTCAGCATCTGCCTCGCCGCAAATATATATATATATATATATTTTTTTTTTTTCCTTCCCTCTACCCTTTTGTAAACTCATGCTACAGCAAGAATCTAACTCTGCTTTTTGGGGAACATGAAATCGAATCACAAGGTGTCCAACAGGGTGACCCCCTTGCTCCTTTTCTTTTCTGCCTAGTCATCAAGGAAGTCACCGATAACCTGTCCAGTGAGCTCAATATTTGTTTTTTGGATGATGGTACTCTAGCCGGCTCCCCAGACTCACTCTTGGACGACATAAGAATAATTCAGGAGCAAGGAGCAAGCCTAGGCCTCACCCTGAACCCTTCCAAGTGCGAAATAACCTCCACCAACCAGCACATAACACAAATAAAGGTTGTTTTGCTTGACATTCATACAACCAACCCTGAGGACAGCACACTCTTAGGTGCTCCTCTTGGAAGGAATGCCATCGACGAGGTCCTTGGTAAGAAGATCACTGACCTGAAGAGGATGAACGAGAGGATTGAAGACATCGATGCTCATGATGCACTTTACCTCATCACCAGATTCTTGTCCCTCCCCAGGCTGACCTACTTTCTAAAATGTTCGCCATCTTTCAACAATATTAAATTAGAAGAGTACGACAGCTTGCTGAAATCAACACTAGAAAAAGCCCTCAATCTTTCCCTCAGCGACTCACAGTGGAAACAGGCCTCCCTTCCTGTCAGACTCGGGGGCCTTGGCGTGCGAACAGCAACACAAATTGCTGTACCAGCGTTCCTGTCCTCTTCAGTGGGGTCTGACAACTTGGTGAAGGAAATCATACCTGAGCACCTAGTTCAACAGGCAGGGGTACATGATCCCAGCTTCACAGACTGCACAACCAAATGGGTCTCTCTAGCAGGACCAGCACCCCAACCACCGCCTTCTGAAGCCCATAAGCAATCTAGCTGGGATCGCCCCATTGCCGACCAAGAAGCTGCGACTTTGCTAGAAGCTGCAACAACACCACATGACACTGCCCGACTTAGAGCTGTAGCAGCTCCCCATGCAGGTGATTTCCTATTAGCAACCCCAATGTCAGCAACCGGCACCCGTCTCACACCGCAGGCCCTCCGAATTGCCGTGGCTCTCCGTCTCGCTGCCCCAATCCACACGAATACAGGTGTATTTGTGGCGAGGCAGAGGCTGACAGGTACGGACAGCATGGCCTTCTCTGCCAAAGGACAGGAGGATGGCATGCAAGACACGGCGAGGTCAATGACATTATTAAGAGAAGCCTTACCACAGCCGGTTGTCCAGCAGAGAGAGAGCCCCGATACCTAATGTCCCGCAACTCTGATGAGCCTGTCAGTCGCCCAGACGGAATCACGGTGAACCCCTGGAAGAATGGTAGACAGTTGGTGTGGGACTACACTTGCGTTTCAACTTTAGCCAATACCTATGTTGACTTCAGTGCTACTCAAGCAGGAGGAGCTGCCAATCACCGGGAAGCGGTCAAGTCACGTAAATACAGAGACCTTGAGCACCACTACAATCTTGTCCCCATTGCCTCAGAGACACTTGGTGCCTGGGGTAAAAGTGCTGCTAGCTTTTTGAAGGAGTTGGGGTCTAAGCTAATCGAAACAAGTAGAGACCCTAGAGCTGCCAGTTTTTTTTCAGCGCCTTAGTGTGGCAATCCAGAGAGGAAATGCTCACTGCATCCATGGTTCCTGCCCACCATCTGAGGAGCTGGAGGAGCTATTCAACTTGTGACAAGCAGCCTTGTACCCTGCATGTAACCAATATTGTAACTTTTTTGTGTAATGACATTTTCAAATAAAGTTAGATAAATATACACACTTACCAAAAGAATAGGGGTGGTAGGAGAAGAAATTATCAGTGTTCAGTGAGGATCCACAAGGTCTTCTCCGAGTACTCTTTTACTCTTTATTTTCTTCTCCGAGACTATGGGTCCCTACACTTGCACCAGAGGTGGTACCCCTTTTAGGTATTTATTTATATATATATATATATATATATATATATATATATATATATATATATATATATATAATATATATATATATATATATATACACACACACACACACACACACACACACACACACACACACACACACACACACACACACACACACACACACACAGATCCCATCCTCAAGTTCTATCCCAGGAGGCAGACAAGAGGAGCTCCAGCTTATTTCAACAATCCTAAGTGTTGTAGTACAGGATGATGATAGTGAGTGGTGTCCCAGACAACATAAAGGTATAGTGCTTTTGAAAAATAGGTGAGATAACAGGAATGTGCCAAGGGAAGTGAAAAAATTGGATGAGAAAAAGTTGCCCTAGTGTTTACAGTGCAGAGAACAGCATTCAAGATGGCCGCCGGCAAGAGGAAATACACAACAGAGCTTGATTTTGATGGTTTCAGTGAAGAAAGCATTGAGATAGCCAGTCTATACAACAAGTTGGCAAAATTAGATACTATAGTGACCTCTCATATAGAATTAATTAGTAAATTGAAAGAAAGTAATGACCATTTAAATAGCAAAGTTGTATGTCTTGAGGGTGTAGTGAAAGACTTGTGCAAGGATAAGATTAAATTGGAAACAAATTGCAAAGCCATGGAAGAAGAAAATAGTCTCTTAAAAATAGCTTTGGAAGAAGTTAAAGTAAATTTAAACACAAATGACTACAATAGGTTAGGCAAGGAAATTCAACAGGAGAAACAGCTTTTGTCAGCACAGATGGAGGAAGTTGCACAGGGAATAGAACAGTGCAAGAAAGATATGCAACTCACTTATGCGCAAGTGGCCAAGGACAAGGAAAAAATAGAAGAAGCAGTAAAGGAAGTCAAACACTGCAGCAACCAAGATAAAACAAACATTAGGCTAGAAGTGAGAAAAGAATTGGCATCTAACCCAAAGTTGGTGCAAAACACAGTTGATCGGAGTAAGTCCCTGATCATTTTTGGATGCATAGAAAAGGAGATAACATCTAGGTCAGAAAGAGCTGTAGAAGAAGCAAAAGTAGTAGATAAAATTGTTGGCCTCGTGGAAGGTCTTACAACCAAAGAGAATGTGTGCGACTACAGGAGAATAGGCAGATATGTAAAAGGGAAAGATCGACCTTTGAGGATCACCCTAAACGGTGCCAAACAGATGGAAGAAGTACTAAGGAATGCCAGAAAATTACAAAGCGTTGAGGATGGGAAAGGGTGGTCGTTAAGACGAGATCTTTCAAAAGAAGATAGAGAGAAGCTGAAACTGAACCTCGCCGAGGCAAAACGTTTAAATGAGAGCAGGAATGAAGAAGAAATCAATTCTTTTTTCTACAAAGTGATAGGGGTAGGCAGACCAGTAAAGTGGTACATAAAAGCAAACCAACAAAATCATTAGAGAAAGGGGGAGTGAAAAATAAGAAGATGGGGAACAAGTTCCTGAAGATTGCATACACCAACATAGATGGAGTAAGGTCAAAGATACTGGAGTTAAGTGATATAATACAGCTGCAGACACCAGACATTGTTGCACTCACGGAGACAAAACTTGAAGATGTTATTTTAAATGAGGTCATATTCCCAAGGGGCTACTCAATTTGGAGACGGGACAGAAAAATTAGGAAAGGCGGTGGCGTTGCTGTGCTGGTGAAAGAACACCTAAAGGTGAACGAAATAATGACTACCAATCCACAAGAAGTTGACATAATAGCACTAGAGATCTGCCATGAGGATGATAAACTAGTGATCATAAATGCATATAGTCCACCGCTAAGCAGCACATGGTCAAAGGAGGAGCTAGATAGTAAACGAGAAGGTCTTATAACGATAATGAGAGAGATCATAGCGAGAGCGGATAACGATAGTTCACGACTGTTGATAGTCGGCGACTTCAACTTGAAATCCATAGACTGGGAAGCATATGAAGCTAAAACAGAAGATTTCTGGACCTGTAAATTTGTAGACCTCATCCTGGAAACATTCTTGTATCAACATGTTAAACAAGCTACGAGGATGAGGGAAGGTGACGTTCCCTCCATGCTAGATTTGATATTTACCAGGAAGGAGGAAGAAATATTTGACATTCAGTACCTTCCTCCCTTGGGTAAAAGTGACCATGTCTTTTTGGGGATAAAGTATGCAATGCGTTATAATCTGGAAGAAAATATGATGGTCGATGCAATTGAAAAACCTGACTTTAGGAGAGGACATTATGGCAACCTTAGAAAATTTTTAGGGAGTATAATTGGACAGACTTGTTGCTAGGCAAGGAAGTGAATGAGATGTATGTCAAGTTTTGTGAAATATATGATAAAGGCACAAAAAAATTTATACCAAAACAGAGAAGCAGAACTAGGAAACAGGATTGGTTCGACAGAAAGTGCGAGAGGGCCAGAGACCAAAAGACAAAAATGGAATCAATACAGGAAGAGGCCAAACCCCCAATCATACCAGCGATACAAAGATGCGAGAAACAACTACACGGCAGTGAGGAGAGAGGCAGAAAGAAATTTTGAAAAAGGGATTGCAGACAAATGTAAAACAGAACCAGGTCTATTCTATAAATTCATAAACAACAAATTGCAGGTAAAGGATAATATTCAGAGGTTGAAAATGGGAAATAGATTCACGGAAAATGAAAAGGAAATGTGTGAAACATTAAACGAAAAGTTCCAAAGTGTGTTTGTACAAAATGAAATCTTCAGGGAACCAGATACAATAAGAATTCCAGAGAACAACATAGAGCACATAGAGGTGTCTAGAGACGAAGTGGAAAAAATGCTCAAAGAGCTAAAAAGAACAAAGCAGTTGGTCCAGATGGAGTTTCACCATGGGTTCTGAGAGAATGTGCACCTGAGCTCAGCATCCCTCTTCAACTGATCTTTCAGGCATCCCTGTTTACAGGAGTTGTAGCTGATGTGTGGAAAAAGGCTAACATAGTTCCAATTTACAAGAGTGGAAGCAGGGAAGACCCCCTTAATTATAGACCGGTATCATTGACAAGTGTAATAGTCAAAATATTGGAAAAAATAATTAAAACTAAATGGGTAGCACACCTGGAGAGAAATGATATAATATCAGACAGACAGTATGGTTTTCGATCTGGTAGATCCTGTGTATCGAATTTACTCAGTTTTTATGATCGAGCAACAGAGATATTACAGGAAAGAGATGGTTGGGCTGACTGCATCTATCTGGACCTAAAAAAGGCTTTCGACAGAGTTCCACATAAGAGGTTGTTCTGGAAACTGGAAAATATTGGAGGAGTGACAGGTACGCTTCTAACATGGATGAAAAACTTTCTGACTGATAGAAAAATGAGGGCTGTGATCAGAGGCAATGTATCGGACTGGAGAAATGTCACAAGTGGAGTACCACAGGGTTCAGTTCTTGCACCAGTGATGTTTATTGTCTACATAAATGATCTACCAGTTGGTATACAGAATTATATGAACATGTTTGCTGATGATGCTAAGATAATAGGAAGGATAAGAAATTATTTAGATGATTGTCATGCCCTTCAAGAAGACCTGGATAAAATAAGTATATGGAGCACCACTTGGCAAATGGAATTTAATGTTAATAAATGTCATGTTATGGAATGTGGAATAGGAGAACATAGACCCCACACAACCTATATATTATGTGAGAAATCTTTAAAGAACTCTGATAAAGAAAGAGATCTAGGGGTGGTTCTAGATAGAAAACTATCACCTGAAGACCACATAAAGAATATTGTGCAAGGAGCCTATGCTATGCTTTCTAACTTCAGAATTGCTTTTAAATACATGGATGGGGATATACTAAAGAAATTGTTCATGACTTTTGTTAGGCCAAAGCTAGAATATGCAGCTGTTGTTTGGTGCCCATATCTTAAGAAGCACATCAACAAACTGGAAAAGGTGCAAAGACATGCTACTAAGTGGCTCCCAGAACTGAAGGGTAAGAGCTACGAGGAAAGGTTAGAAGCATTAAATATGCCAAAACTAGAAGACAGAAGAAAAAGAGGTGATATGATCACTACATACAAAATAGTAACAGGAATTGATAAAATCGACAGGAAAGATTTCCTGAGACCTGGAACTTCAAGAACAAGAGGTCATAGATATAAACTGGCTAAACACAGATGCCGAAGAAATATAAGAAAATTCACTTTCGCAAACAGAGTGGTAGACGGTGGAACAAGTTGGGGGAGAAGGTGGTGGAGGCCAAGACCGTCAGTAGTTCAAAGCGTTATATGACAAAGAGTGCTGGGAAGACGGGACACCACGAGCGTAGCTCTCATCCTGTAACTACACTTAGGTAATTACACTTAGGTAATTA